>PVKM010013204.1:0-30637 GCA_004027735.1 Carollia perspicillata
ATTTGCATAGTTATTTTTTTACTTATAACAAATAATGATTTTCAGCTACATGGTAATAAAGTTTCTTTTTAAAATAAATGTATTGAAGTAATTTTATTTATAGAAAAGTGTAATCAAATACCACTTACTGGTATGTGCTCATATGACAAAAATCATGTAGAAATATAAATAACTGAAGCTTTGAAAACACTAGTATAGACTTATAATTCATGAATATTTTCTGATCACCAGATTTATCTGGTATAACAGTTTGGGAAAAACAGTAGGAACTTTGGAATTAGGCAGATGGCAGTTCTAATCCAGCACAGCCGCAAACCAACAGTGTTTATCTTGGCAAGTTACCTAAATTTTATGAACCTCAGTTTCTTCATTTGTAAAATGGATGTAATGATAATTATTTTCAAGAGGGTTGTTGTGATAATTAGAATTAAAGCATTTTAAAGTACTCTGGTCCAGTAAATGCTATTTTTCAGTCAGTTACAACTTAAAATGTTTATTTTTAAAGGTTTATTTTATTCTCATTCAAAAATGAAAGAGAGAAACATCCATTAGTTAGTTGCCTCTCACATGTGCCCCAACCGGAGGTCAAACCTGAAACCTAGGCATGTGCCTGCCCAGACTGGGAGTCTAACCAGCAACACTTTGGTTATGGTATGATGCTCCAACCAGCTGGGCCACAATGGCCAGGACTATGTTTATTTTTTTTTAAATTGAATTTAATATGTTGAACATCTATATATTCACTTTTAATGACAGAATTAGCAAAATTAAAGACTAGCTATAAAATTTCCTGCAGATTTTAGAAAGGCTTTAGAAATATAAAAGGCTCTAGAAATATAGTGGGATAGATGAGTTAAATATGGTCAAAAGTAAAAAAAAAAAGTTAGGGGTAGTGGAAAGTGAATACAGTTTTAAGAGTGTTCTCACATGGGACTTGAAATTTGATGTAATTCTTAGGTTAGCTGTGATAATCATCTGTAGAAAAATTTGTATCATGAATTGAACCAAGAAATGGAAGCCAGGAGCTTGATGTTCAATGTCAGCTCTGAAACGGAACTTTAGTTCTCAGTGTCAAAGTGCTTTCAAAGGAGTTCTTTTTGTGTCTGAGTAGTTATTACCTCACAGGAACATCATCCAATTTCTTTTCTTTTTCAGCATTAACCACATCGCCCCATCCCCTTTCAGGGTATTGTACAAATAAAGAAGAGTTGACGATCATTTTAGAATTTTAAGAAAAGCAACAGGGCCTTTCATGTTAGGGAGCCAGGCATTGGTTCCACGATGAAATTTAAAGAAACCCACACTTATTCTCCCCAGATATTTAACATAACGTAGTTACATTTTTAAAAAACTCGAGTCTGCAAATGGGGCCTCAGTGATGGTGACATTATATCTGTTATTTCTTACTAAGCTTTTATAGTCCTTATAATGTAGGCCTGACATTATTAAGGACAGATGCTAGACCACGCTATATACCTTTTTAACTCAATACACATTTATTTGTCCTGCACTCTTAGATATCAAGTGACGGCAACCCTGTCCCCAGGGAAGGTGCTTGTTGTACCTGTGGTGGGGCAGCTGATGAGGCCCATGCGAGGAGCTGGGAGTCCACGTGGGCAGCCTCTGCTTTGCTCTGCTTCATCTGGACACCAGATTGGCCGTTTGTCCTGGAGCCCACGGGGCACCATGACTGAGGGCCAGATTCCAGATTCCCTTTAGGACCTGCTCTTCCTTACCAGAAGCAAAACTGGGGGCATCAGCCACCTCAAAACATGCTTATCCTACCTCTTGGATCTTGCCTGTTAGAAATTCTGCATAGGGGACTGAGTCCCAGGCAGCACCCTAAGATGGCCCTAACTGTTCCTCGAATCACACACAACTGTTGCACACATGTACACATGAATCAAATACATGTTTTAAAAGCACTGTATAAAACAGGAGAATATTGTTGGTGAAGGATTTTTGTGAAATGATGGTGACTTCATTATCTCCACAGAAGCAAGCTTTTTGTAACTGACCTTTAAATAACTCTGACATTCTTCTTATTTGACTGTTAGCTTCTTAAGAACACCTTCTTTCTATCTCTTCTCTCCACTCTCTAAAAGTTGTTTCCCTTTTTATTTCTTTTTATTTTATTTTTAAAAAATTTCCCCCTTTCCTGTTGTCCCAAGTAATCTCGCTCCTAGTAAACATAACTGGTACCTGAACTTGGATTACCTGTGGTTTCTAAGCACATGGGAGCCTCAGCAATCCCTGCTGTAAATACTACGATTGGGTTTTATGCGATGTAATGGAAAGACAGATGCGGTCACGTGAATTGCCTTGAAGGAAGTAAGGTGAGTAAGAGTAAACAGGAAAAATACGTGCTACGATATGTATTCTGTAATCAGAACATTCCTATGAGCAGACTTAAAAATGAGAATGTGAGAACACTGAGTTTGTTAATCAAGAAGACCTTTCATTCTAAGCCAAATGTGTGAACTTTATCTTCAAAGATATTTAAAACCATTAAGGAATTTGAAGCAGGCAGATGTCATTGCGTCAGGTTTGGGTTTTAGGAAGATCATCTGGCTATACGAGGGTTTGGATCTGTGGAGAACACCGTCAGAGGCTGCTGCCAGTCAGGAGGCCACGGCAGTAATCCAGGTGGGAAATGGCCAGTGTGTGAATTAGCAGTTTGGGGACAGATAGAGCGGCAGGTATGGAACGTGATGAAGAGGGACCCTGGGCAGCTTTGGGAACTTGCCTGGCTGTAAGAGGGATAGTGAAGGAAGGTAAGGCACCTGGAATGGCTTGAGGGTCAATGCAGAAGGGGAGGAGCAGTTCTGAGAGAAAAGATGGTGGATGTAGTAAAGAGCTTTATTTTATTAGATTTTAATAGCCAATTCCTTTTAAGTGACAATTTAATATATGAGAAAAAGAATATACCAAGTCTTTGTTACTAGAGTTCATGGATTCTGCGGAGCAATTTAATTATAGCACAGACTCACCTGAAAAACAGAGTCATATCTTCTACGCCTTTATTCAAAATCATTAGATAGAGGAATATTACTTATTTCAAAGTGAAAACAATTACCTTAAGAATTCAGAAAGTTCTTATAATTCTACTGACAGGGAATGTGATGCAGAAGAGAAAAAAAGCATTTTGCTTTAACTTTCATGTTTTCAGACAACGTTTTACGGAATAATGGTCAGTCTTGATAAAAAACATAAAAATAATTGGTTTTGGTTCAATTGAATTTGGCAAAACCCCCCAAAATGCAAAAAACTTAATCAGTAAAGTTCATCTATAAAAAATGTAGATCTGAAAGTAGACTTGAAGTTTTGGGAATCATTAAGAGAGTTTGAAAAAAAATATTAACATATTTTAGAGTCCTTATCTCTGCCATTGTGCCCTTTATAGAGTAGGAGCTTAAAAATATTTTTTGTTTTGTTTTCTTTTTATGTTTGCCTTTGTTTTTTGCATATAACAAGGCATTTTTCTTCCTCCTGAATTATTCTCAAATTTATAGTTTTTGCTTTGTTGATATTTTTACTTATTCTTTCAACAAATATTTGTTAAGTGCCTGCCAAATGCCCAGCACAGTTCTAGGTACTCGGGAATACAGCAGTGAGTAAAACCAAGTTCCTGCCCTCATAAAGTTGACATTCTTGGGTAGCAGACAGCAAATAAACTAGTAAAAGTATAATATGCCAGCTATGATAGCTCTAGGAGAAAGTAAATCTATAGTGTGGTGGGGGTTGAAAAGGAAAGCCAGGGACTGGCTGGGGAAAGTCTTACTGTTAAGTGTTATTGAGATCTGACAGAAGGGAGGGAGGGAGCCACACACACCTGGGGGGGAAGGTGGGGAGGGGCGTGGTGGTGGTGGGAAATGTCCCAGGCAACAGAACAGTGTAAAGAGAATCCTTATGTTGTAATGGAGTGTTTAATTAACCTTGGAATTATTTAGCATTTATGCTTGAAGCAGGGTAAATCTGTACATTTGCAATACCTACGACGAAATAACGAGCTATGAAGCCCATTATTGCAAGAAGGTGCTGTGCTTCCCTTTCTTCCCACCTTCGGTTTTCAGTCTCTCCGAGAGTCCCGTATCCTACTAGCATCACCGTTCAGTCTGGTTTTAGGACCAAACACCAAGATTTTTCTAAACACACGGTTTGGATTGCCCTCCCCATCTTCAAGTGGGTTTTCGATTCTGCGGCATGAAGTAGACTTTCCACTGGATTGAGTTTAGGATAAAACATGTGCTCTTCATTATCCAACATGATTTTGCTCCCAGCTTCTATAGGCCGAAATTATCTTTGAAGAGTAAGAATTAATGAGTTGGTAAAAACATCAGCAGAGAACTGAATTCAAAATAACCCCAAAGCTATAAATTCCACAATTGAGATGTAATGGCACAGCATCAACTTTAATTAGGCAAGAGATCAAATAATATTTTAAAAATATACACAATACGTTTTTTGCTCTGAAGATTATTTTAAATTAAATTGATTCCTGTTATTTGCTCTGAAATATCAAAGCCATTCCTGTATTCATTCTAACATCTTTTCTTCTCTCCTGTCTATGCTCTGTCACTTCCGCAGTGCAGGACCTCATTCTCTTGTTGTTTGGTCAATTGAAACAGGCTCCTAAGGGGTGTCAGGGTCTCTTCTCCAAGGTGCTAAGCCAGCTTTATTGTATTTATACCTCCTATCACATTACATAAGCATCTAAAGCATTTACTGACATAATACTTATCAAAAATATCCCTGTATTTTAGTTGGAGAGGGAGACAGTGTATGAAATAGGGATGACTTGCATGTGCACGTAATAGTTGGGTAGTACACAAACCTGTCTCTCTCAAGTCTCAGTGACCTCCAAACAATCATTTATTTTTTGCTCAAACTACATGTTCGCAGATGCTATTGACTGGTCCATGTGTCTTTCCATTCTGGGATCCAGATTGAAGGCGCTAATCTGTCTGGAAATGGTAAATGAACAAGCACTCTAGCTGAACTAAGGTTCCCCTCAAAGCTCCTGCTCAGAATGGGCACGCTGCCACTTCTACACATATTCATTCCACTGGCCTGAACAGGGTGCATATCTACATACACCTACATAGAAGGGGTGCATGTCTGGAGACACAGTTAAGGAGCAGTACACATACAGAAGTAAATGTGTTGGCTATGACACATTCTATATAACATTAATAACACTCATAGTTATTGTTAGTATTTCCCTGTAACTGCCAGACAAATTCCCAACCTCAGGTCAGTGTAACTACCCTCTTCGTCTTTCTTCTATTCAACCAGCAGAAACCTTCTGGGAAAACTACATTAGCATGTAGAATGGTATCGCTACAAAATTGAGACATAGGCGTTGGCTAAATCCCCGATGCTCCTCAATAACATTTTTATTTTTCCTGCTTCAAGCTCCCCTTCTGCTTCCCTTGATGTCTGTACCAAACCTTTGTCCTTTTCCTCCAAGTTTCTACAAGATCTTTTTCTACCTGTCTCCCTGCAGATAACTTGCCCACTAGACAAATATAATTAGAAAACTTGAGCCCATCATATGGGATCTCATTTTGATTTCTTGGCTTGTCCAACCAATCTACAAATTTGGCAAAGCCCATTCTAATCCTTAATTCCCTTCATCTAGGCTCCAATAATTAAATGCCTATTTGCCTGTTCAAGGCCAACTTCTCCATCTGTGCTCTTCGTGCTATTTCTGCCTTCTCTTACACATGATCTTCTATGCCAGATTTTCACCTATGTTTTCCACTTTTTTCTACCTCTCTTCCTAAAGGATATTTGAACCATGTCACATTCATCTGTATACCTTCTGTACTGCACAGCATAGTACTGTAGATATGACACGTGTTTCGTACATATCTGTTGGATGAAAACACAGTAACCCTCAGAAACTCACAGCAGGTAGCAATGTCTTCTCAGGGTCAGGCTACTTGCAGCTCAGCCTCCCTCTAACCTTTTATCCTGTACTTTAGGTCAACATTGTAAATGATCATGGTCTGATTTGCTACTGATAAAACAGTTAATATTTCTATAGCAGTTACTATGTTATAGACACCATTCTTATAGCTTTACATCTATTAACAAACTTAACGTTTCAACCCTATGGAGTAGGTATTATTGTTATCCCTAGTTTACAACTGGGAAAATTCAGACACAGAGGGTTTATTAACATATAGGTACTGGGTCTTTTTCCATATGAAGATGGAGAGAAATAGAAAATACAGATGGACAGATAGACAGACAGACAGAAGGCAGAATTAATCTGATTCTAGATAATAAACGAATGTCTGCATTTTTTCTTATAGTAACTGATGAAATCCATAAATAGGTAGCTTGAGGGAGCCAAGACATGAGCAGAAATCATCACTTAGCTGGCATGTGGACCAGAATATAAATGAAACAGCCCTCCCCCTCCATTCTCGTTGGCTCCTGATGAAGCCTAAGCATTTAACTTTCCTATTGCTTTACTCCTGCTGTTGCCACAGCAACGGAAGAATGTCATTCTGCTGCTCTTGTAGGTAACTTACAAATGCAGTTTTTTGAAAAAAGACAATGAATCACATATTTTTAAAACAAGTGGTCAACACAGAGAGCTACTATTTATGGGTTTCGCGGGCCTCAATGAATAGATATCAATTTTTTTGCTAGACAAATTCTGTTCATTTTAAGCACACATTGTGTTTTGTATAATATTAGAAAGTTAAAAATAAGATTTTCATTAACCTAGAATTAAACCAAGTATGGACATCTCACATTTACTTACCTAAAAATTATTTATACCTCCTCTTGAAGCAGGCTGTATCTCTCTGAAAATGTGCTTTTACAATCTCATGTTTCACATTTTAGGAAAAAAGCACATGTATTTCCTTCACTATTTTCAGGGTTGTTTTCTTCTTTGCTTACTCATTTAATTTTTTCTATCTTCCCTTGAATATCTAATACATATTCCCAACTCAACTCATCTGCAACGGAATCCTTCAACTGCCCTTCCTCCTCTTTATACGTGAATTTCTTGCTCTTCTCATATTTTCCTTTTAGGTCAAACTAAGGCTACTCCATTCTTCTAGTTCTTTAGGTCAAAAAGTCTTGAAATAATCATTTTCCTCCATATTCTTTATCCAATCCATAAGCTTACCTTCCAAACATTAGATTCTAACTACTTCATATTTTCCACAAGAAGAAATAGTTATTCCTCACTTACATGACTGTGCTCATCTCCCAGAGTTCTCCCTGCTCCAGCCTATGCCCTCGTACAGTTTATTCTTAGTTACACAGTCAGGTTGATCTCCTTAAAACATAAATCCTGTCTTGTCTCTTCTCTTCACTCAACCCTTCAATAAATTTCCCACCTCTGGGTAAACACTAAGGTTTTGCTAGAACTTACCAGATCCTTTTCCCTCTGCGTGGAACACCATCTCCCAGACAGCCATTCGCTTGCCTCTGCCAGTCCTTTTCTTGCTTACCAAGCTATGGTGTTCTTCATAACACCGATCGCCTCTGACATACTATACTATCTGTTTACTCAGTAGTCTGTTTATTGCCTCACTCTTCTCACTAGAATGTAAGTTCCATGAAGGTGGGACTTGGTTTATGAACTGATTCCAAGCATCAAATCCAGTGCTATCACATAGTGATTTGTTAGAAAATATTTGATGAACAATAAAATTAACTTAGCAGCCTCCTAGAAGAACAGTTTGATGGAGAAGGAAAGCAGAATTCCCAGAAGACAAGGACACTGCTTCCAGAAAAGGAGACTGAGCAGGTAACACGAGAGCTGCTGACTGCTGGTTTGAGTGGCAGATCAAGCATGCATTGATTGCTTTTGCCTCCTGAAATTCTGGTAAAAGTGCAGTAAAGAATAAAACAATTAATATGCCATAAAAGAGAAAAATGTGGAGTTCATCAAAAAGAAATTTTAACAAATTTGCGAAAGGAAAAAATGACGAGAAAAATGTTAACCGATGAAGACAAGTGGAGAAAGCTGCAATCTGACTGTACCTTGGAAGGGAGGGGGAAGCCAATATGACCATTAAACTGCAGAAAGAGCTCCTAATTCAGAGACTAAAATCACATTGGTTGAGGAAAGTAAGAAGTTAATTTGAAAATAGTTAAATGTCTGTAGAGAGAAGAGACGACTACACCAAATCCCGTCCTCATTGCCTCACCAGAATGGCCTGCAGTCATGGAATTTAACCCAGGTAAACACCAAGGAAGAAAAAGAGGGGAGTGAGCTCGGGTACATTCCAGAGTGAAGTCCTTGTTATTTGGGCAATCCGGGTCCCTGCAGTGTCGAAGTAGCTCCTACCATTTCATCTTAAAGTGGACTCATTAACAACAAATTAACAAATTCGTCCAGTACTCAGAGCTCCTGGTCACTCTTCATATTTTATACATAATTATATATATTTTGTATATATTTATTTAAATATAAATACACTTAATATAAATTATATATATATATATAAACCTTTGAGGAAATTGGTATAAAAAATGAAGCTAAGCTACGTAAAAAACATAATGGCACCCAGCAGAAACAGAAAAGCCAAACAATGGGAAAGAACTGAAAAAACAAACTAACTAACATACACACACTAATTAGTAAAAACAGATAAATTTGAGAAAATTTTATATTCCTGAAAAAGGAATAAGGTTTTATGAAAAAAATCTTTTAGAGAACAAGATAAGCTACTGGTAATTTAAAATTTTGCTGAACAGATAAAAAGAAAAGAAATGCAAAGTAACATTTGGGAAACCAAGTAGAATATAGTACAAAATAATACAAGGGACATAAAATCTCAATCCAGGATCCCACATGTGAAGAGTAGGTGTGAGAGAAAAAGGGGACTGAAGAAAACTGAGAGAGGAAACAATGCAAAGACATTTTCAGCATGAAAAGACGTATATTATGAAAGTTAAAAGGACATCTGTACTACTAAGAAAGACAGAAAAATACTCATAACTAGACATATCAACATGAATTTTCAGAGCATCAAGGATAAAAATAAAGTACTTTTAAAAATCAAGGAGGAAAAAGCAGTTAAGCTACACAGGAATAACAATCAGACTGGTATAAGACTTAGCATTCACAGAATTGGGCAGTGGAGAACAATGGAATGATGCCTCAGAGACCGAAGACAAATGATTTCCCATCTCGAATCTTAATCATAGCTGGAATGCCAGTTAAGTGTGATAGCAGAGCATAACCATTATTAAATTAAGAAAATTAATATGCCAAACAGTCTTTCTTCAGAAATCTCTTGAGCATGCACATTAGCAAATTAATTCTGCCAACTAAGAAGAAGAATAACTTTGGAAACAATTTCTACACCAGAGAACAACAAAACAGAGGGATCAACATGACTGAGGTAAGGCGGCCTTGAGGGCTACTGTTCAAGTTGAAAAAAGGATGGAGGTGGTGGGAATACAGCCTCTGAGAAAAAAAAAGGACTCTACAGAATTAATAGCAGGATGGAGAGCTTGGGGAAAAAATTGTGAATCATAACATAGGCATTAAATTTTAGGATTACCCCTCCCCCTACTGGAGTATGGAATAATTAGGGACACAGACTAAGCAATGGGGAAAGAGGTCTCAAAGGGCTGAACTTTAGACATTGAATGCTAATTTACATGGCCTAATTAAATCAATAATAAAACTAGTATAATGTTACACCAATCAATTTTTGAGAAGCAGCTATCAGTTTCATGCCAGGGTTGATTCCAGAAGTATACCTGTAGTCTCTTTCCCTGGGGGAATCACAGCATGATAGAAAATTAACATAAAATGAGATAATACTATTTATCCAAAGAATGTGGAGAAGACCCTGGGTGGAACAGGGCTTGACCAATGGGCCAAGTGGACAGAGCATGATTTTCATTGCTGGGTGAACTTCACGGTGACAGGCCAATGAACTAAGCAACACTCTGATTAGCCACTCCATCCTTAATTTAAAGCAGTGTAGGCAAGGGATTAGGGCTTGATGCATATCTCATCTTGAGTCCTTGAAAGCAACTGCTTTCTTATTATAGGTCTCCATTTTCCTTTAAATGTCAGGTTTAACTGCTCCTACTACCACGTGACAATTTCTCTGCAAGGGTCTTTGCTAATCTAGTTCCTGGAGAAACAACAGTTTGGGGTCTGAGTCTGGCATTGTATCTTGCGGGTCTCCAGTTGACTCCCTATGAAGAGCTAAGGTCTTCTGACATTTCAGACTCTGCTGTGCCCTAGCCCAGTGCCTCTCCTTCTGGAGGAATTACAAAAATGTTTCTCCCTGTTTTTGTTTGTTTGTTTACAATACATTTTGACTGTCCTTTAATATACATCATCGTATTACTTGTTCTTCCTCTTTCTGTCTTTTCTTGGTTTGGTCTGGTTCTGTAGACTCGTATACTTTCAGCCTATGCTGTTTGTTCCACCTTCCTCTTTTGTTCCATTTCTTAGGCTGTATTGGCCTTGTCCTTCTTTGTTCTGCCTTGTCATTCATTCATTCATTCATTCATTCATTCATTCATCATTCAGCCATATTAGGCACTGTACTAGGAATAAAGACAAGAAGTGAAGCAGTCCTTGCTATGAAAGATTTCACAATCTGATGAGGTAGATCTGTCAGTGGAAGAGTAGAAAATATAAGGCTTTCAACTGAGGTATGATAAAAAACGGCTTTGGGACTACATGGACTAAATATGAGACAAATATATTTTGCTTAAATGTCTAGGTAAAGCTCTGCAGAATTACAAAACGCATTGGCTTTTGAGACATGGGTAAGAGTTTAAAAAAAGAGGGACTAGGGTCACGAGGAAAAGGCATTCTAGGTGAAGGGAAGAGAATATATGAGGTTACACAATGATATACTCCATACCTGTAATTATCCCTACCTACGTTTGGTTCTTCTCTTCCTGGGGAGGCACCATGAACACCATCAGCACCTCCACTGCTGCATGGTGGAGCAGTGAAGAATTTTTCTGGATTGCTGTTATACTGGATAGCTTACACCAACTTCCCATTCTTGCCCCAGGATTTCTCAGGGTACCATATTAGTCTCAAATAGGGACAGTGGTAAAATTTGTTAACAAACTGATCTTTGCAAATATTACATAGGTTATTTATATTATAGACACAAGGGGGATTTTTGAAGTCTGTATTTTAAGATGTTCAAGCAACAGCCTTTGAGGGCAACTTACCAAACACATTAGAGGAAGTCATTTGGAATCCTCTTTACTGCTTTCAGAAACAAGAGAATTGAACTTCTCTTTTGCAGCCAATTCTCTCCAGCCACACACACACACAAATGGAGGTTTGCTAACACTCTTTCTCCTGAGAACACTATCTACTGTGAGCAGTGCCAACAGCTGAAAGCATCGAGTCTGCCCTTGCCCTGTGAGAACACAGCTCTCTCCCAGGGTCTGCCCAGATGCTCATTAAAATCCAATGTGTACCCTACAAGGATGTGTTGTTTCACCCAACATCATAGCTTTCACAAAGAAAAGGATTTCAACTTGGTGTGGGAAGACGGACGAAGTCGAATGCCATGGTAACTGGGTCAAATTAACTCTTTAAACAGGATCTACCAACGAGGGTATGGATGCTGACCATGCATAGCCATTTCAGGCTTCAGGGTTTAACTTGCTTCTGCCCTGTGTAACTTCTGCTGTTCCCCAAACTTAACAGCATCCATTCTCCATCTGTGCCCACGCCATCTCGGTACCTTTCCTCCTTTCCTCTTTTCCTTTTATTCCATCCCTGGAACTGATTGGTATTTTCCCGACCAGTTTGATCACTCTGGAGTGTCTCACAGACCTAGTCAACATGTTTACTTCCTTCACAACTGCCACGTCCATAAACAATAACTGTTTCTTCCTGTGTTTGCATCACACATGGGGAAAAGCCACTCACACTCATGTCAAACAACACATGCTACCACCAGAATGCTCTCTTCTTCAATGAAGTAAAAGCCAGGGGGAGATGGGTATAAAGGAGAACACTAAAAATAGCCCCATTTGAAAGGAGTCTAAGATCCATTTGGCTCTCACAGAGAAAACTTTTATTAAGTCTCACTGTGTGAAGAAAATGTTTATTTCTCCTAAACAACTGCTAGGTTTTCTTTTGTCAGATATTAGAAATTATAGTGTTTAGAATCTTTCTCTTGTTTGCTATTGCTGCCAGAATGCTTAGCATGTATAACATCCACAGACTGTAATTACATAAGCCGTAATTGCTTCCTTTTCTTTGTATTGCCATGACTTTTTATGCTTATTACCAATGGATAGATATTATTGTGAGGTTAAACTCTCTTAAGCTTTTTTTCTTAAGTGACATAGGGTGTAAATAACTAGGCAAAGAGTTTTAGCTCTGACTTGGAAAAAGATATAAAAGACAAGCTCACCAAATTTGTGCATGAGAAGAGGCTTAAACAAGAGCAATGCAATGTTTAGGATCATGCTGGATACAAAGAAAGGGGATTTATTCCTCAAAGTTCCAGGGAACTACTACCACGGGAAAGTCAGAGTGTGATGAAGCCAAGGTCACAGAGCAGGTCATGGGCTTTGAAGGAACGTCAGTGGGTAAAGAACTTGGTGCAGAGAGGCAAGGGGCTACATGAAATGAATCATAGAGGTTGATGGGCCAGGAGTACATTTTTAAGCTATAGGTATGCACAGAAAGTACCCAGCCATGTAATATGAACAATAGAGACATTTACTGAAGAAGGTACAAGAGACAAGAAACATTGTACACAGGACAATGATGCCTCAGTCCCCTTCGAAGTAGGCACCTTGGGACCCCATACAGTTCTCCCAATCGCTATCAGTTGCCCTGTCATATTTCCTTGAATCTACTGACAGTCTGAAGTCTTTTCCCTTTCAAAGGTGATTTTAGTTTTGGGAAAAGCCAGAAGTCACAGGAACCAAATCTGGGCTGTAGTGGGGCTGAGTCACCTGGGCGATTTGAAGTTTTGCCAAAAAAACTTTGCATGGGACACAATGCATGAGCGGGCGTGTTGTCATGATGAAGCTGCCAATCACCAGTTGCCCATAGTTGTGGCTTCTGAATCATCCAAATAGTTTCCATGGAGGAATGTTCAAGCTTAACATGCAAAATTTGATGTACATTCATTGCTCTACTTGCTCAGTCATTTTGAATGCAATGGCCACACAGTACACATGCTCACTCAATGGCATCTACCACCCCCACTGACTAGTACAGTGAGGTCATCATTGTTCACACATGTGCTTTCCAATCATCGCCTTGACTGCCAGGTTAAATCAATGTCAAGCAAACCATTTTCATTATGTTAACAATGGCTGGATTTTTTCCAGACATGTGTCATAGATGTGAGGCAAGATCATTCTTTTCATATGTTTGAAGAGAAACAGTATGCCTTCAGGGAAGGAGCGCATGATTGGAAATCACAGAAGCTCTGATCTGTGTGACTCTCTGCTTTGATGTCCACTTCCAGAGCATACACAGGGCATGTGACCTAGCCAGACTTCCCTCAGCTATATCCCCGACCCCAAGGTGGTAAATGGAGAACAAACATCCTGTGTATCATGTGGCAATTAGTAGGGCCTCAACAAATACTAATTTACTTCCCAAAATTAAGAAGATCTGTGAATGTAATAGGGGTATTTTCTATAGTCTCAAAGTGTTAACTCTGAAGCCAATACACTAAAGCTACAAAAAGACAGACTTTGCCTTAATTTTAAAAAATAAAATATGACTTTTTTGTTTGTTCATTGTTTGTTTTGTTGATTAGGTTCCACTTATAGGTGAGATCATATGGTATTTGTCTTTTACTGTCTGCTTACTTCACTTAGCATAATGCTCTCTAGTTCCAACCTTGCTATTGTGAAGGGTAGGAGCTTCTTTCTGCTGCATAATATTCCATTGTGTAAATGGACCACAGTTTTTTGATCCACTCATTTACTGATGGGCACTTAGGCTGTTTCCAGCACTTGCCTATTGTAAATAATGCTGCTATGAACATTGGGGTGCATTTGAATTGGTGATTCAAGATTCTTAGGGTATAATCCCAGTAGTGAGATTCCTGGACCAAAAGGCAGTTCCACTGTTAGTTTTTTGAGAAAATTCCATACTGTCTTCCACAGTGGCTGCACCAGTCTGCATTCCTAGTACACTAAGAGTGTACTAGGGTTCTATTTTCTCCACAAACTTGCTAGCACTTGTTGAAACAAATGAGCAAAATAGAACCAGAGACTTGGAAATAAAGAGCAAAATGACAGTGACTGGAGGGGAGGATAACAAGAGACAGAAGGGGAAGGGGCAAGTCAAGGAACATGAATAGAGGACTCAGGGGCACAGATAATGGGAGGGAGGATTGATTGTGGGAATGGGGGGGATGGGATAGGGGAGAGCAACAGGGGAAACGGTGGGACAACTATAACTAAACAATAAAAAATGATAAAAATAAAAATAAAATATGTACTTTTGAAAAGAAAGTGCGCTTTTCTCAGCAGGTGTTTTCATTTCCCAACCCAGAATTGTTCAAACCTGTGCTTTCTGATCTCAGTGTAACCTAAGAAATCTATGACCTAAGTGATAGCTCCTACTTTGAGACTTCCACTGGATGTAGGAAACAGGACTGTTTGGGTTTTCTCTTAAAATTAGGCTGGAAGAAATGGAACTGTACAGATAGGAACACAAATAGGCTGAAGTCAGAAAAAAGCAATGTGCTGCTCCATCGATCTCATACTAACAAGAAAACAAAGGCCCACTGGAAATAAGATAATTTGGGGAAGGTTTTTACAAACTTTCCATGTACAGAATTACACGATGAAGAATCACAGTTCAGCATTAGAAACAGAAAGAGATGACTTAAGCCTGGAAAGGAAGCATCAAGAAAAGATCACTTTGAAGAGAGCAGGGATTTTTGGTGAAGAGATGCTGACAGTTTGAGGAGACCCTGCAGGGAGTGATCCAGGGGAAAAAATATCCTGACCTTATTCTTCTCCCTCCCTTGGATCTCCTTGGGCTCCCCATTGGCCAAAGACAAGTAAAAGCTGGAGGGCAAGGGAGCATGTTTGATGAATTACCTTTCTAGGGCAGGGAGAAATATAGCTGCCAATACTCAGTGAGAAATGTTTAAACAGAATAATACAATCCCTCTACATGCCTTATAAAATTCCTTTATTAAAAAAAGGCATTTTACCCCTAGAAATAGGAGTGAAATATCTCTTAGCAAAAGCAATGTTGTCTTTAGTTTACTCCTCTTTTCTCTCCCCATGTTACTCTCTCTTTTGGATTAGCTAATCCCATCAACTCTACCATTGTCTTCACAGCTCAGTGGCTCTATATGCTGATGGGCCACCACAGTTGAACCACGTCGTCTGCGGCCGTTCCTGAGAACTTTCTGATGGAGCCAGTCTGGGCATCTGTGAGTTCTTTTCCACGATGCATGCCCTGTTTATAGTTGAGTAGTCATGAACTATTTTGCATTTGTGATTCATTAAAACTGTGTCCCTGCATTCCAGAGATGATTCCTGGAACCATGTAGTCCCTGAGCTCTTTCTTCTTGTTGTCACTACTATTCATTCATTTATTCATTAATTTATTCTTTTAAAATAGATTGAGAACCTACAATGTATACACATGGGAGATATCGTGAGAAACACACTAGTCAATGGTCTTTAACTTAATATAACTTATTTTATCTTATTAATCTGAAAACATTAAAATGTCCTAGAAATTGTCAAAATTCCAGCATACTCTACGACTTTCTCTTATAAACTTAAGAAATGCAAATGTTCCTTTCAGATCAAGTATTCTATTTGTTGACATGAAAAATGTGTTCCTGTAGCCATTTGAAGGACAAAAGGCAGAATCAGAGTTATTTCTGTATTGTGATCAAACGATAGTTTAAAATGCATCTTTTCCAACCAGTAAATAGTCATTGATAACTAATAGTTTTATTTAGTTGGATGACAATGATAAGTAAAGAATGTACATTTAACTGAAGTGCTACAAAAACTAGGATATTAAAATATTTTGTAAATAAGAACCAGCTTAAAGAAATCAGAAGATGCTGTTTTAAAGGTGTTAGCAAGGATGTTCACCTTTAAAAAATATATACATAGGGCCCTGACTAGTCTGGCTCACTTAGTTGGGCATCATTCCACAAAGCAAAAGGTCACCAGTGGGTTTGATCCCTAGAGAGGGCATACGCCTGGGGTTGCCCATTCGGTCCCCAGCTGGGGCACATATGAGAGGCAACCAACTGATGTTTCTCTTACATGGATACCTCTTACCCTCTCTTTCTCCTCAGTCCCTTCCTTCCTCTCTTTCTAAAAATACATAAAATCTTTAAAAATATATAAAAATATATTAAAAAGCAATTTTATTAAAATAGAATTTAGAGGTATTTACATTGTTCAAGTATAAAAGTAACATAAACCATCTTCCATAAGATAAGAAGAACTAATATTTGTTAGTAATGATACTATAAATATCTATTTAGACTTCCTGAAGAAACGAATTAAGATTTTGCTTAAGGCAACTTGTAAAACCTAAGAAATATACTCTCTAAGCATTCAAATCAAATGAAGACATAATAACTATTTTTTATGTTCTTGCACATAATTTTATGACTTCTATCACTCTACGATGATGTGTAGCACAATAACTTATGAGTGGCACCTGGCAGATCT
Organism: Carollia perspicillata; assembly: GCA_004027735.1. Classification (NCBI taxonomy): domain Eukaryota; kingdom Metazoa; phylum Chordata; class Mammalia; order Chiroptera; family Phyllostomidae; genus Carollia; species Carollia perspicillata. The sequence continues at coordinate 16,672 of PVKM010013204.1, forward strand.
CAGAGCGTGTCTGTGAATGCACTCAGAGTTATGTACAAAGCCTATAAAATTGGGGTGGGCCTTGAGGATTTATCAAGCCTAACCACCATTCACAGGTCAAGAAACTTAATTTCCACAGATGTGAAAAGACAAACAATGATATTCTCCAGAAGCCACCTACTTTTAATCCCTATATCTAAAAATCTTCCTTTAGGATTTAGATTCTCAGCAGCGGGTAGTGAGGCTTCTCCTGTGGCTATAAACTTTGGGAATGTCACCACTGTCTCTCGTCTTCCATCTGAATTGTACCACCGGACTTCCTTAGATTAATTTGAACCCAGGAACCCTCTCCCCTATCTTTAATGTGCTGCTTCTCAGTGTGGGCTCTATGAATTTTCTGGAAGGAAAAAATACTCCAAAAAGACCAAACAACTATATCTCTCTATTTCTATCTCTATATCTACATGTACATCTATATCTATATTTACCGGTGAGTGTGTGTGTGTGTGTATACACACACACACATATAAACATATATATATACATATATGTATATATGTATATATATATAAATAAAATACTAGTATTTTCCAAAGGGGCTAAATCACTTCCAATAAGTTCTTAAATATACTTCTTTAAGGTTTAATATTTTTGGCTTTCATTTCAATAGTTATCTAAAAACACTTAATATAACTGAATCCTCAGTCATTGAAATAATCACCTTCTAATGGAGAGAGAGCTGCTAGGCAATTTCAGTTTTCCTATTTATATTAGTCTAAGATTGAATTCTCCAAATGAGATTTGTTGAAGGTACCGAATGTGTCAGTAGTATAACCGCATTTTGAAAGAAATGCATTATGTGGACCTTATTTACATTACCTCTAAGTGTGGTAGTAAATAAGCAATGGATGTCATTTCTGCACCTAATTCCAGCAATAGTTAAATGGCACATTAATTTATTGAACTGAATTATTTATTTGGTCAGGATAGGGTTAGGTGAAGGGATAAAGCAATAAGCATAGAGTTTAGGATTCTTTTTCTCATTTCTTTTACCATGGAAATGAGAAAAAGAATCAGAAAATAAGCAACTAAATAAATAAGGAAATAAAGGCATATAGTCAATAAATCACAAGTTAAGAATACTTAATGGAGTCACACAACAATCTTATCTTCATGTGAATGGTTTAAAAATTCATTGAGTGACTACAATAAAAAAAACTTGCTTTTGTGGATGGCTTCCTAACAAAATTTTAGGTGTGGAGTCTGATTCTCATGTACCTTGATGTTATGAATGCCATTTTATACAGCATGCTACTGTGAACAGGCATTCATTCTCTACATTAGAATAGTTGAAGTAAAAAGAAGGAAACGGATTAAATGTAGTAACAGACCCGAGGCTTCATTTCTTATGAATTCCAGTTTCTGCCGTTTTAGCACATCAGTATTAATTGCCACAGAGAATTAATGTTTTCACTGGGTTGGGTTTTTAGTTGGTTTACATTTATTTTGTAATTTTGCTTTCTATTTCATAGTGATATGAGAGCTCCAAGAATGAGATGTTTATGTATTGTCCTATAAATACTTGTTAACTCCCTGGCTGCTATGGCTCAGTGGATTGAGTGCTAGCCTGTGAAGCAAAGGGTCACCGGTTTGATTCCCAGTCAGGGCACACGCCTGGGTTGTGGGCCAGGTCCCCAGTAGGGGGTGCATGGAGGCAAAGACATATTGATGTTTCTCTCCCTCTCTTTCTCTCTCCCTTCCCCTCTCTAAAAATAAATAAATAAGATGTTTGAAAAAATACTTATTAACATCATCTATGTAAAATCTAGAGGTTCTTAATATCATTTTCTTTAATAGAATTATTAATAAAATATTAATAATGTTTAGCGTTGTTAAGATAGTGGGGAAAGACTTTCATAGACCAAGGGTAGAATTAGTAGGTACAACCTTTTTGGGATAGCGATCTATTGACATTCAAAAGGCTTACACCATTCAGCCGACTCTTGGGAAATTATTAATCAGAAATAAAAGCATCTACGTGTGTGGATTTATGTACAAATGTGATCACTGTAGCAGTTCTGATAATGTCAAAAACAAAAGTAGCAGAATGTTAGCAAATGAATTAAAAATCCGCAATATAAAATATACTTTATGACCAACTTTATCCCAGGATTTTTAGGTTTATTATTTGTTTTCAGTTTATTCTTTCATGCGTGTACAATGGAGTTTTCCAGAGACTATATAATGTGTGGTGACACAATAGTTCTGGAGGCTGATGAAATTTGTGTTTGTTTTCCTGCATTTAAAGCTTTAGGTTTTAATTTATAACAAGGTAAATTACTCAAAGCTATAACTCACATACACAAAAACTCAAAGGCTACTCAATACTTTTTTATATTATAAAATTTTATTGATTTAAAAAAATTTTAAGAATAACATTCAGAAATTCCTAATAATGTTTATTGCTAGTATTTGTGAATCTAAGAGCTCAGTTTTCTTCCAACCAACTGACTTTTATTAAATTAGCTTCCTTTGGGCCTTTTCTGATAAAAGATATTTTAAAAATGTATTAGTTAGAAAATATCTTAAATACATTTACAAAGTAATAATACAGCAAAGACGTTTGTGCAAATAACTCAGGTCTTATAAACGTCTTCCATATTCGCGTTAGATACTTTTTTAATCTACTGTATCTTTAGAAGAGTTCTGATTTATAGAAACACTGAGAACATAGTACAGAGAGTTCCCATGTACTCTGCACCATCTTCCTTAATTAGTAACATTTTACATTAATATGATACCAATGTTGCTATATTATTGCTAAGTACAGTGTATACTTTATTCAGCTTTTCTTAGTTTTTACCTGATAAGCTGTTTCTTGTTGTTGTTCTAGGACTGCGTGTAGGACACCATATTACAACTAGTTTTCATGTCTCATTAGGCTCCCGTTGACTATGACATTTTCTCACATTTTCATGGGTTTGGATGACCATGCATTTTGAAGAATAGTGGTAGTATATTTTGTAGAGTGGTTTCTATTGGAATTTTTCTAGTGTTTTTCTCATGATTAGATTTGGGTTACATGTTTTTGGGATAAAGAACATAGTCATGGCTCTGAGGCTGGGCACTGTTCCCACAAACAAGAGGTTGTCAGTTCTATTCCTGGTCAGGGCACATGCCTAGATTGCAGTTTCTATCCCCGAATGGGGCATGTACGAGAGGCAACCAATGTTTCCCTCCCTTTCTCCCCCCCCTCCCCTTTCTCTAAAAATAAATAAATAAATTTTATATATACACACTTATCCACACACATATATTTTAAAAAGAACACAGTAATGAAGTATCATTTTCATGATATCATGTCAAGGCTATCATCAATATGATTTATCACCTCTGATGTTGATCTCGATTACCTGGCTGAGGTGGTATTTGTCAGGTTTCTCCAATGTAAATTTATTCCCCCTCCCCTGCCTTTCCATAATGTACTCTTTGGCAGAGAGTCATTGTATGCAGCTCACGCTTGGTAGCTTGCCTCCCTTGAAGGCAGAGTGTCTATATAAATTATTTGTAATTCTGCACAGCAGACTTGTCTCTTTTCCATTTGTTTGTTTGTTATATCAGTGCAACTCATGAATACTCATTTTCATGCTGAGTTATCATTTCCTTCTACTTTATTTTCTTGGTCAAATTGTTCCAACTTTGGTCACTGAGCAATCTCTCAGTTGGCTCCTATGTACCTATGACATACTTGTATCAATGTGGATGGATTTATTTATTTATTTAGTCATAAATTTCTTACTCCTGTACTTTCTAGCATTACAAGATACTCCAGGCTCATCTGGCATATTTCTTGCCCCAGGCTAGAATGAGCCATTTCTCCAAGGATACCTGGTTTATCTTATTGAACAAATCAAGATTTGAGCACTAGGTGCTCAGTAATATTTAACAGTATAAATGAGTCCTGAGACTGAAAGTTTTGAACTGCAGATCTCCATTGACTAATACAACAAGCACTTTAAAAATTATGGATGTGTGGGAAAAAGCAGTGAATTGAAAAGGCACAGACAGACTTGGGTTTGAGTCAAAGCCCCATGTCTTCTGAAGCTCACCTACTACTCTGACTAGTTCCCCAAGCTCACTCAAACATGACAGGCCAACTTTCATTTCTCTGTAATTTTCCTGAGTGTAATAAGAAAATTTAAGACAAATAAATATCATGCAGGAAGTTATATATATACCCATACATACATTAATGAAATATTTCTATATATATGACATCTCATGAGATATAGTAATAATTTACTTAAGCACTGTGAATATTTTAATCTATTTTAATTGTTACAGAAACATTAGTTAAACTATTCTTATCCTCATTTCAGAGATAAGGAAGCTGAGGCTCAGATGGGTTAAATTGAAGTGTAAAGTTCTTAACAATATAGTAGGTACCTATCTGCTTCTAATTAATGTTATTTCTCTTGTCTTCTTCCTAACACATCATAAACAGTTGTCAAAGAGCAAACCTTTGGCCAGTCTCACAGGCAAACAGCTGCTTATCATCTCATTCTCATGCCAGGGTGTCTCACAGAGTCCAGCAACCTGAGGGCTTATTTAGTTGTTGCGGAAAAACAAACTCTTACTCGATCTGGGGGACGGAGTAAGCCTTTATTCCACGCGTGGGCCCAGAGGAGACAGCTTCCAAATTCTGGGCACTGAGGAGGGGTCAGGTGGGTGGTTAAATACTTTTGCAACAAAGTGAGGAGGGGAGAGGTCTTGTGGTACAAGCAGGAACGTGGAAGCCAAGGCAGAAGCAGAGGGCGAAAATTGCCGGGGGCCAGGACAAAGAGATAGTAAGAGATTAACTGAGTCTGAGACAGAGAGTCAATTAGTTAACAGGTGGTCGTCTGGAGCCCGGGAAGCCAGCAGGCAGTTATCAGAGTTCCCGAACAGATAGTCTGAAGCCGGGAAGCCAGCAGGGAGCCATCAGAGGCTAATGCCAGCTTCAATCTCTATCTACTACATTTAAATTTCTACTACAAGTGAGTCCCCTGGCTAAAAACCATTCCCTTCTTGCCAGAGTTAAAGTGGCCTCTATAAACACTCTTCCAGAGCTGGTGCAGCAACAACCTCCACCAAAATAACAATATTTGACAGTGCTTGAGATTCTGCTCTATGTCAACCGCTGGGCTAAATATTTAATTTTCACCATCTAATTTGCTGTCACCACAAACTTGTAAGGTCTTAACTTCTCTATTTTTTAGGTGAGAACACTAAGCTTAGAGTGGTTACTTTTATATCCCAAAGAGATGTATATTGCAAGCAGCAGAGCCAGTGTCTGAAGACAGGACTGTGTGATTCCAAACCCATTTACTTAGCCATTTGACAAAGGGAAGAGCAGTTGCTGGCAAGTGGAGGCTTGCTCCAGGCATTTTTCAGCACCCAGTAATGACAGGTTTCCCTAAAGTTCTAGAGTTGCAAAACTTTGTGCAATGCAAATTAAGAGTAGGGCGTGTGAGATAATAGATGAAGGCTCGAAGTCTGAAAACTAAATGACTGCAGACACATTTGAGGAGAATGTTTAGAAGTAGGTATAGATATTCTGAGGCCAGGAAGCAGAAATCAATTGGCACAGGAAAGGGGACCAAAGAAGTATGGTAAACATAGAAGTATGGTAAACAATGAGAATTTAAGTACGAGTATAGCAAAGATACACCCCTCAGACATGCTTAGCAAAATATATCATCACTTTCATACTGAGGAAAGAGAGATTGGATATATAGTGTAATACTATACTATACTGTACTATACTATCTTTTCTTTGTAGTTTGGATATATGCATTGTGGAGGACTGTATTTTTTAAAAAACAACTTTGTGATTGTTAATTTCATGTGTCAACTTGACTGGGCCTTGGGGTGCCCAGACACTTGTTCAAACATTTTTCTGGGTGTGTCTATGGCGTGTTTCTGGATGAGATTAACATTTGAATCAGTAGACTGAGTAAAAGCAGATTGTTCTTCCTAATATGGGTGGGACTTACCCAATCAACTGAAGACTTGAATAGAACAAAAAATGTGCAGTAAGAGGAAACTCCTTTGGCCTAATTGGTTTGAGCTGTGTTACTGGCTTTTCTCTGCCCTTGGGCTTGAACTGAAACATCATCCTCCTTGGGTCTTAAGCTTACAGGTATTTGGACTAGAACTGCAGCTCTCTTGGGTCTCTAGCTTGCCCATAGTAGATCCTGGGACTTGTCAACCTCCATTACTGTGTGATCCAATTCCTTTTAACTAGATATAGGTATGCTATTGGTTCTGTTTCTTTGGAGAAGCCTGACTAATGCAGATTCCAATGCTATTTCTATTCCCACATGTTCTTCCAGAATGTTGACAGTTCTCCATTAGGAGGCAGAAGCTCTGTTCCCTTTCCTTGAACCTGTCTGGGTTTAGGACTAATAGAATAGAACAGAAAAGACACTGTGTGACTCCTTAGGATAGGTCATAAAAGGTGATTAAAAACTCCACCTACCTCTGTCTCTTGGTACCTTAGGGGCTCTGAGCTGCCAAGAGAGAAGTCTGGCTATTTCGAAGCCCTCATGCTGGTCTATGGAGAGAACCTTCAAAACAACTACATAGATACAGAGACATGTTCAATGAGCACCAGCTATTCCAGCCTCCAGCTTTTGAGTCTTCCTAGCTCAGGTACCAGACATGTGAGTGAGGAGGTCCTTCAGAAAATTTCAGCTCCACTCACTGCACGAGACCTAATTGCATAGCAGAGGTCACTCCCAGTACTATGAGAGACTAGTAATAATAATAATAGTAATAACAATAATAGTATAGTTGTTTTATGGTACTATGGTACTATCTGTGTTAAGGTATTAACAATATGTCTTGTTTTATGGAAACAAAAATATAGAGAGCTACAAATATATGAATGTATAAGTATATTTATTTGGGAGTTGCAATTGAGTCCCTGAGATATAATAAAATCAGATACCAAAGCGGGTTGTAAGATAAGCCATTCTATAAAAATTTCAGAAATACACAACCAAAAACTGAGTTATATACCTTTTAGATCCCTCACCCATTATAAAAAATATAATGAGTTTATTTGTGGACATTTAGACAAGATTTTGAAGAGAATTTCTTTGGACAAAGCCGTGCTTCCATCATAACTGGCCCCCTGGCCCTACCATTAAGCAGGAGGGGAGGGGCACTTCTACATTCTTCTCAAGCCCAGTTGAGAGTCTCCAATAGAGTCACTCAGAGGATCTGTTGTTTCACTGCAGTGAAAAACCTAAGAGGAAGATAGATGTCTGGCTTTAACGGCAGAGTGAAAAGAGCTTGGTGCTAGAATAAGATTGCATTACTCACTCCTGTCTGTAGGGGCCAAGGATATTTCCTGTAGACTTAGAGGGGACTCTGGAAACACACAGACCTGCCTTATGATGTTTTTAATTCTTTTCAAGACTAGTACCTGAAAGAATGATGGAGCATATGTTCAGAAGAAATCCCCAATACAGAGGGTGAGGGATGAACATACACAGAGAGGAAAATGCACCTGTACCATGGGAAGCACAGCTGAATATTCCCAGGGGTTTCTGAAGAATCCATAAAACATATATAGGGTTAGCTCTACGTATCTGCCTGGTGCAGAGTGTGTGCAGTCTTCTTAATAGAACAGACAACCTAGAAATGTCCTGTTCCTCCCTCAGCAACTGGGAAGCCTCCTCCTCAATCTCAGTTCCCAATCCAAAAGGGGTGAGAAGACTTGGTGAGCTAAGTGGGCCAGAAGAGGGGAAAGTCAAGGAAGAGAAGAAGGGTATACAGAAGACCCTAGGGGAGGGAAAGATGATTTAACTTCAAATAGTTTGGAATTTTGATTTTTGAATGGGATTAGATATTTTTAAATTTCTGAATGGAAACTGTATTTCAAGAGATGCTCATTATTAAGAACTATGAGGTGGCAGCCACCATTATAGGTTCTGGGGCTAATGCTATGAAGAAAACAAAAAACAAAAAAATCAGGCAAAACCCTCATCTTTCCCCATGGAACTTGCATTATAATGGGGAGATGCAAATGATAAGTAGATGCCTAAGTTAAATACAGGCTGCATCACATGGTGGTTTGCGCTGTGGAGAACGTGCAAAAGGGAGTGTAAGGTGCAGGTGAGCTGGTGATCTTGAAAGGCCCTCTGCGAATGCAGCCCTTCATATTAACTCTTAGTGCTCAGTTATTAAAACAACTAAAAGGGTATGTCTTATGTATGTCTTATTTAAAAAATCGTATTAGGGCAAATAATGCTAGCTGTTATTCAGGCAAACTATGCAATCTCATTCTCCTAACACAATAGAGTTCATGTCATAGGCCAGTGTGGGTTGTAGTCATTCAGGGTCAGTCTCCTGGCCTCCGTGGCCTCTGCAGCTCCCCAAGCCCACAGAGCCCTGCACTGAATGGTCCTCTTGGGGCCAGCAGATGAGATGAGAAAAATGCATGTGGAGAAAGCACAGCTGTGTTTTACTACCTGGGTCCAGAAGAGACACACATCATTCTTACTCACATCAACTGGCAAGAATGAGGGTTTAGTCTATGAAGAAGAAAGATTAGATTTCGGTGAATACCATGAGTCATGGGCTTATGAAAAGCTTCTTGGATTGAGTGAAAACATACAATGAAAGTCAAATATTGGGACACCAGGTTGGGCTGGCTAGGTTGGCAAATTGCTTTAAACAAGTGTCTGATGGATCTATTTCTGATTTTGTGTAAACATGCTATATATAATTATGCTGAAGTATGGGAGACAAAACATTAATAGAAGTTTGATTTATTGGAGGAGAATAGTAATGAATTATTTTTTCTTGTACTCCATTTTTAATTCTTTTTATGTGTAATGAAAAGAGGAAAAATGAAGTTCAAAATAAATAAGGTAAAAATTTTGATTGAGTAAATGTTTGCTATATTTTTACAGAATGTCATCAAAGTAGTAGGAATATTTCTTTCTGAACCGAAAATATAATTTGTCTCAGAATATCTCCTAAGGGTTCTTATTCATTGAACAATTTATCAGGAAGTGAAAGGGCATTTGTAATATTGAGTGTACTTAAGGAATTATTTACAAAATTATAAATATACTCAACATCTTATCTCACTCTGTTTTAATACCAGGTAGAAAATATTTACTTCAAAAATAATAAGTGTTTGGAATTGAAGTGAAGACCGGATCTACATAAACAATGTGTAAAGGAGGGTACTGTTATATTCTGAGCAGTATGCTTACAGCCAGTATGCGGTTACCCAATATTTGAGTATCCATTTGTCCCAGCATTTGTCAGTTAGGTGACGTAACCAAGGCCAGTACAGCCCACATTTCCGCAGGTTTGAAAACACACTATATTCTTTTAGATATAAGATTCGGCCCCAACATAAGACATGCTGGGTAGGTAAAGATGATTAAAACTACTGTTGGAGCAAACCAAGAGTATACAGGGCTAGAGCGACGTACTATTGAAAATGAAAGGTAAGGCAGGACTCCCCACAGACTCACCTCAGAACTGTCAGGAATGCTTTAGTCAATTACAAAGTAGGTTGTAGCTACTGAATCCATTTTCTCCACTTTTTATAGGTTATTTTTCTTAAAAAGAAGCAATAAAGCTCTTGAGAATACCTTGGCAGTCATATAACCCTCCAGTTAGATTTCTTAAAAAAATTTTTTTTTGCCATAAAGCTTCATATTAAAAAGTATATACCAGCATTGCATTTAGCATAGAAGAAATGGCATCAGCTTTAGATTTTAAAAGAAAAAAAATAAAACATTTTGGTACAGTTGAAACCACCCTATTCCTTTATCTTATCCTACTCACTTCCTTACCTGCCCAGAAGTAACTTTCACTCTGAACTGGGTGTTTATTTCCTATATTATACTTTTATGCTACACACACACAAAATCAATAATACGTATTATTGCTTCCATTATTTCAAAACTTAAATAAATAAATAAATAAATAAATAAATAAATAGTATTATAATGTACAGCTATTAATGCACTTTTTTCTCTCCACATTAATTTCTGTTTTTTTTCTTGGCTTTTGTTTATTTTGCCTTGACTCACGGTATTTTTTCTTTGAATGCCCACAGTTGAAAAACTATAGTGGTTGAAAAATTGTGGAATTATTTTGAGGCTCTGAATGTTTCAAATGTGTGAAACATCAATGTGTGGTTGGCTTTCATGTGCCCCTTACTGGGGACCTAGCCCACAATCCAGGCATGTGCCCTGACTGGGAATTGAACCATAGGAGTTTTTTATTTTCTGGTTGGCAGTTAGAATAACAAAGATTACTTTAATGCAGAATACGGCTGAAGTGGTTGGAAACTACTTTTCAGTCTTTGGTTAGGGTCAGTCCATGTCCAGGTTTTTCTTACTTTCGGGGATATTTCTTCTAATGTCCCAGCTAGTGCCAGAGGGTATTTGCTAGTGCCATCTGTGTTTTGCGTGTCCTGAAATCCAATTTTTGGTTTCCTAGTCCCATAAAGTTTTCAGTAGTAATGCTCAGATTCTCAGCCTCTTAGCTGCTACTTTCTGATCTGCTTCTTAGGCTACCAAGCTACTCACAAATTAGAGCCGAAGAACGAGCTCAGGGTGTGAGGTTCTCTCCAATCAGCATCCCTTCTCTCCAGGACCCATTCCCTCTCAAGTCCTAGCTGACCTCGTAGCTTTATGACCACTTCCAATGCATGTTTTCATGACAGAAGCATTCTGCACAACTTGTCAAGACGTTCTTAAAAGAGCGGGGAGCCTGGCCTACAACAAGGTACTCAACTGTTACCCTCGATAAGCAAATTCCTACTATTTTTAATGTTATTTCCTCTGTTATTTTCTTCTGAGATTCCTCTGTCACTTATTTCAAAGGATTTGGAACCTTAGATTTCTGTCTCTGGCCACCTGTTCTGAAAAAGATCACCCTAGGGCAGGCGCCCCCCACCCCGCCCGCCACCACAGCTCGTTCTGTGGTTTGCCTGTGGGGACAGCTACCCTGGAAGGAAGTCACACCAACACTGTTTGTTGACTTGTTTTAATGTTTAAGAAATCCCTGCTGCACTGAATTTCTTGGCTACCTGCCCCATTGCCTGCTTTTACCTTGCCAAATTGTGGATTTTATATCAGGATTCTTCTGATATGCCTCCATTTATTCCTCCAACATCCTCTTATTTCACATTTGAAGGTGTGATGAGTCCGTTTGCTTTGCCTGCTTCTACACTGAACCGTACACTGTATATTATGAAGAAATTCCTCAATGTCTGTGCCACACACACACCATTTTCCTTACTTCCATTGCCAACACCGCTTTCCATCAGACCCATGAATAGTTTTCTCCTTGGCATGATACAAATCTTTGCTCAAGAGCCACCTTCTAAGCACAGCTCTCTCTGATCAACCCATTTAAAATAGCAAGTATGCTCCCCACAGAAAACCTCTCATAGTTATTACAACACTGCTCATCATCTGATTTACTGCCTGTCTACTTACTAACTTATTATCTGTCTACCTCTTTCCTACTCCAATTTCTGTATCACTAGTTCCTAGAAGATTGACAGGCACAAAGTAGATAGATATTCATTAAGTATTTATTAAATAAATGAAGAGTAACAACTGAATAAATTGAATGCATGTAGTTCAAACTGCTTAAAAATGTATGAAAAGTCTTATTGAATCTCAGAGATCATTGTCCTTTATTACCTGATGTTCAGAATCTTGAAAGCTGTTGTTTTATATATTTTAACATTTTATGATTGTGTCAGATCAGAAGTTAAATTGATTTCCTGTTACTTCATTATGGCCAGAAAAAGAATTTCATGCTCTATTATTATTTATTACCGGTACCCCTCTAAAAGAATGTGAGCTCCAAGACGGTGAAGGGTGTTCCGCTGGGGTTAATGCTGGTTCCCCTAGGTCTGGAACAGTGCCCACATGCAGCAGAGGCATGACGCGTACTTATCAAGTAAGCAAATCAAGTCTTTCCTGTTCTTTCACTTCTCTGAAAATTCCTTACAGTTTAATGTTTAACATATTTTCAACTACCCCAAATATGACAGTTGCAATGGCTTTTCTACAGTCTTCTTCTGCTATCAAGGCCTGTCACGATGCCTTGTTTTCATGTAAAGTCTCAGCGACCTATTCTGTGTGAAAGTCTCTGTGACCTATTCTGTGTGATGTCCAGTGATCTGACCACTGGGAAGATTTTTCTGTGTTACAGCCCAGGGCAGATGATAGCTCTATGCTCTGAATCTAATTTACATGGGGATGGATTAATCTTGTGTGACAGCAATGGCTTTAATCCTATACCCTCTTTCTCCTGGGCTGGGTGATTAGAGGAGAATTAAGAAGAATTATTTCCATCATATTGCCAGGGCTTAAACTGAGCAGGACATGCCAGTATTCTAGAGCTATCACTGTATAATCTTTGCATGGAGAGATCTGTGTTGAAAATATGATACATCTGGAATGGGAGAGAGAATAGTCTGTTATTTTGTTACCAAAAATAGTGTCAAATCTCTTACTGCTACTGGTTACTTATTTTATTTTATTTATTCTAAATAATTTCATATTTTTTAAGATTTTATTTATTTATTTTTATGAGAGAGGGGAAGGGAGGGAGAAAGAGAGGGAGAGAAACATCCATGTGTGGTTGGCTTTCATGTGCCCCCTACTGGGGACCTAGCCCGCAACCCAGGCATGTGCCCTGACTGGGAATTGAACCTGCAGCCCTTTGGTTCACAGCCCCAGCTCAATCCACCGAGCTACACCAGCCAGGGCCTGGTTACTTATTTTATATAGCTGACCATAAAATATAAAATACAAGGAACAATCACCTCATTTACAAAGTCTGTAAGAGTCAGTTGTAACTCCTGCTTTGGAAAGTGCATGGACATGGTTTCAGCATGTCAGTGAAAGTCTATTTACAGAGCACTAGGTTGCTTTTTTTGCAGCTATGCTAGATGAAGTGGTTCTCAAATTGTCAAGGGTTAAGTGTTATTGCTATAAACTATATAAGAATAAGGATCAGAAACCCTTAAACACATACTAAATTTACAGACATTTCCCACCTGAATTTTGATTTTGAGGGAAAAAACAGTAATTTTAATAATTCTTTAAATCTGCACTTACCTGCCCACAAGAATCATGTTTCCTAAAGGACTATTCTTGCCCCAGGGGAATGCAAAATAGAAAACGAGTTACCACACTTAGAAATGGAACTCTCTGCTTGGAGCATTAGGCATATGTTTTGGGGTTTGGGTGTCACAAAGCTTGTCAAGTCACTTCATAATTCAGGCCTGGAGGTGCCTCTTGAAATGCATGGCCAGTCTTTATTTTCAGACAACATATTGCTCACTAGTCTTTTTTCAGATATACTCTTGGTGTTCATTCCTTCTTTGGATGCTGAGCTCTGCATTTTGTGGTATCAATTATGTGATGAGTGACCTTGATCCTCTCCTGCTCATTGCCTAGGCCAGAATGCCAGCTGAGTTATAGGAGGGCTGTGGTTGCCCAGTGGGGGAAGTGACGGGAACTTGGAAGCTGAGACTCCCAGTGATGCAGGGGAAGATACAGACTGCAAACATGGTCTGATTCTGAAAAGCGCACCTTCAGAGGACAGCGTACACATGCTCTGAAAACTACACACAGGGAGCCCATGCTCATAGTGCATTATTGGCCTTGTTGCCCTGTTTCACTGATTCATTCCTTTAGCATGCTGAATCAGACGATGAGGGAATCTTAGGTTTGATAATATGCATTAACTAATTTATACTTCTTAAATTACTTCTTCTGAATAATAAAAAATAATCTCTACTTAGAGACAGTAAGCCTTGAGAAATTATCTGGGGTATGTACATCTTATATCAGAATGAGAGGGAAATTAATTGCCCAAGGTCACAGAGTTTTTAAAGCAGGTAGAATTTATTTATGCACATTATCTCATTTAATCTGCATGGCAC
>PVKM010013205.1:0-30596 GCA_004027735.1 Carollia perspicillata
CCTATCAATAAAAAGGGTAAATGTTCCGGAAGAGATGAATGAAACAAACTAATCAGAGGGAACAGCTGGGGCCATGGTGATTTGTTCCTGGTCTCAGTAGACAGTTAAGGGTGCAAACTACTAACAATAACCCATGATTGTCAAGTCTTTTCTTGCTACGGAGAGAAGGCTTCTGGTGCCCAAACTGTGTTTAACAGAGCCTAGAAATGTCTTCTTGGTGCCTTTGTGGGAGACCTTGTTTCTGGAAAGTTCCAGACTGCCCGTTTCCACCTCAAATACTCTGTGTGTTCACTCTGTCATTCCTCAAGTGCCGCAGGGGAGATCATCATACAAATCCCTGGCATTGTGTTCTGAGGACAGAAATCCCAACAAGTAAAATAGCCCAGGCCCTCTGAATCGAGTCTAAGAAACATGCTCAAGATATGTGGAAAGAAAAAAACAGCACACAGACAAAGACCAAAAGTGATTTGAAATTTAATTTCCAAGTGTGATTTCTTCCCCTGCCCCCCGAGGGAGCCTGGATCTGTGTGGAGACTCAACTGTCTTCTCAGGCAAGCTTCTTTCAGGAAACCACGAAGGAATATTAGTCTTATTCCATTTAATCAGCAGATCCAAACAATGAAGAACCCTCTTCATTAAGGGCACTCAGAAATTCCAACCAGCTGTTTCCTGCCACTCGGCGGAGGACAGGGTGACAAGGAAGCCAGCCGAGCTCGGGACTCACCATGGCTGTAGTGCAGCTTTGCCATATAATCACACTTTTATTGCCTCATTCCAAAACCTGCACCCAGGAGCACGTCTGCATCCAGGAGCACGTCTGCGACTTGTGGGCTTAATATGACACTCTTTAATGCGTATCACGCACAATGAAGTTCTGGAGATTGTGCAAATCATTTCCAGCTAAGTCTTTGTTTTGTCAAGTACATTTAAAGTCCATTGAACTTGAAGTCCCTGGATGGCTGGAGAGAGAAGCCATAGCAACCAGCAAGCTAAATACAAGTGTAACTGATGACTCATTCACATGTCCTGTGTCTGTGAGAGGCGGTGGAATCTTCTCTTTCACTCTATTTTAGAATGTAAAAAATGCTTTCCCTCAGAAAATGTTGCCCTGATGTTCACTTTGCAGTGGGACTTTACCTTGACACCTAAATTCTCTGGCTACTGTTACAGAATGGCTGAATATGGTGTTTCTGATTGTCTAAAGCAGTAAATGGACATCTCACATGCACTGGAGCACGGTGTTGCTGGTGTACCTGTGAACTCAGAGATAACCAGGATGTAAGACAGGCCTGTTCCCCAGGGCAGGGACTCATCCTAGAGTGATGGGACTCAGGTCTCGTTGCCTACAGGCATCCATCTTACTTTCCACAGGTAAATTCTGTTCACTCTTTTCTCGTGTTCAGACCCATTAGTGGGCACCATGCATTATAACAAGAGGGAATGACCTCAGTGCAGGGGAACTTGGCTCCCTGTTTCTGTTTTAATGGGGAATGAGCTGCTGTGGTAGAGGATACTTCTCTTTAACCTGGCTGTTCCTCTTAATTAGGGACTCAGTATTAAATAAATGAGGGTCTCCCACCTGACTTGTGATGCCCTAGTGAAGATCGGGGCAGGCAAGACTTTTCTCACTCTGAGTGAAAGAGAAGCAGGCTGCAATTACTTATAATTACCTACAACTAAAAACCTATAAATGTCCTAACAGTAACCACTGGATGGAGAATGCTGTTTCTTGGGCCTTCAGCACCTGGCTGGTTAAGAGCAGGGCACCCATTTAGCACAGGATGGTGGGGACTAAATGGGGCTCTGACTGTGGGGTATCTTGTGGAGGACAAGTTGTTGATGGATCTAGTCAGGGGGTGTGGCTCCTGGGTGAGGGATGAGCCCAGCTTCCCACTGCTCAGGTGGCAGCTCCCTTCTTTAACACAGTCCCTTAGCACCCAGTGCTGGTCCCTCCGGCAGAAGGTAAGGCCGTTTGTTGTATGCATCTGTCTGCTAGTCTGCACAGGAAGCACATGCACGGTCCACTTTTCCTTGATGTTTTAAAGAGAGGTGGGGTAAGAGATGGTGGAGAGGAAGATGAAGCAACCACCCCAGCTATGGCCTCCAACTGGGCTGTCACTGGGGACGCTCATTCGTGGACAATCATTGTGGTCTCTGAGAGATGGAGCTATGCTGATCACCTGGCCTGTGCCATGTGTCTAGCCTCAAACCAGCCCGTGAACAAGGGACCCCTTCAGTGGGCTGATGGGCCTGCCACATGTGTCACACCTGGAGCAGGCTCAGCCCCACCTGAACCACAAAAGTGATAGAGCATGCACATGGGGAGGGGCAGCAATTCAGGGTCCATAAAGGCAGAGCTGATAATGCCCAGCTCATCTCGCCCGCCACCTCCCATGCTTGTTCCCAGCCCCCACTGCCACAGGTACAGTCACAGAATTGCTCATGGTCACATTCCCAATGGCAATGCTAGGATTCTGCTACTACTGTGACCACAGGAGTTTAGCCAATGAATCTGAACACGAAAAAGAAATGCTTAATAATGTAATTAATAATAATCCTTTGGTTTTTTTCCTGAATAATACAGACCAGTGCCAGCCTGTGGTCTTCTGACTTAGGAGTTTTATGATATAAGAATAGTTTATAAAATTTCATTTCCTGGGATTTTACATTGAGCCCTGGCTGTGGAGCAAACAGCCTTTGCTCCAAAGGCCGTAAGACTGAGTCCCATGTCACTATGTAACAGTCACCCAAAGGCCGCCTCCCTCAGGCCTGGGCAGGGAGATATGGTAGGTAACCAACTTAAATATGGCTGAGGGCTTTTTGTTTGTTTGTTTGTTTCAACCAGGCACCTTTAGGGGCTAGGCACCGCTGTTTGTTCTCAAAGATACTTGAGAATGTGTGGATGACACTGACCGAGGTGCCTGCTTTGCTGAGTGAGGTCTGAGCACTCTGTGCCTACCAGAGGCTGGGTGCTCCGTGCCAGATGAGAGGGTACACCCCTGAATGTGTCTGAACCAGGGTGATGGCCACATGCTAACTCTCTGACACTTGTTGGGAATGAGAATATTCTAGGAGCTGAGTCAGCACTGACTAATCAGTCACCCTTCATTCCACTCACTTATTTGGAATTTGACAAAAGTCAGAAAATGTGATGGCTTCTATTTTTAAATGCACAAGCATGAATATTCTACCCAGAATCATTAAGTTTCTGTATCTCTCTATAGCCTTTGGGTACTAAGATGATTCAAAAGTATGAAATGAAGTTTGTAATTAATTTAATAAATGTGTATACCTGATTCTGATACATAGAAAGATAGGCATTTCTTTAAAAAAAGATATAATTTTGATTTGACAAATAATGTGTAAATATGCATAATCACATAGTAACTTTATTCTAAATTAATCAGGGGAAAGTTGGCAAAATGCAATATTTTAGGCAAAGCATCACATCATGAAGTTATTTTCATTTCGGAGTCTGTGTTGGGTACTGCAGAGCCAAGAAGCAGACAAAACACATTCTGAAATTTCTTTCCTGTTTCTCTGTTTGTCCAGGACACAAATTTTGGCCTTCTACCCAGAAGTGATTGATTTTGTGTGGCAGTTGAACATCTTTCCACATGGATTCTTCTCTCCTACTACATTTTTTTAAAAAGACCCATTTTGGATTAGTTTTAAAATATTTTTGGGATAAAATTCCTAATTATTTATAAAAATAATAGGACAATCAAAATAAAGCACTTGAAATGGTCGACACTGAAAGCTATGCTGGATAGCAGCTGCTCCTTTGACTGGGCAGCCCTCTAGATTAGTACTGAAAGCAGTATCAAACTTGAGAACCAAAAATCTCCCTTATGGCCACCAGCACCCACCCCTGCATTCTGGAGATGAACTCATGGATGATGCTAACTACGACAATGACCTTGAAAACTCATCAGCAGGAGGAGGCATTCCTAAGTAGTCCAGAGAACAAGGATTAACATAACAAGCCACTCTGCATTAGTATCTCCATAAAGTGGCCAGACTTTCACTACCAGGGAGGCTATACATGTGACACAGGGATAGACGTCGTGTCAGGCCCACTGGGGCACTGGCTGGACCCTAGGCATGCACCTGTGGCCACTACTTGGGCTGGCACAGTTACAGGGGCACACAGAGTTTGCAAGAGTATCATGGCTGGCATCATCAGATACCTCCTTATCCTCAGGGACCCCCTTCCTTCTTTCCATAGAGTCTGAAAAAGCTGAGTCCCGTGTCACTATGTAAAGAGCCTTGATGAGAACAGGCAGAGGACGTGGCATGTTCCATATATGATTCATTGAAATGTGGTCTGCAGCTCTGTTTGTCCCCTTCACACATTGCTTTGCCCAGGGTGTTCAGGAAATGCTTTTGAGCAAATGATTAGCTCTGCCTCTTTTTCCCTACTGTCTCTGAAATATCTCTATTTGACATTGGTGATGAGGCTCCCACAGGAGAACTCTTTTCCTCAAAGATGACTCCAGGACATCGGGGCACAGGGACGTGCACACACACCACCAGTGTGTCAAGTAAAGATGGGCTGCTGGGTGTCATAATACAAGTGCAAAGGAATGTTTGGGTATGAAGGTGCCTGCTCATCCTCTTTCACTCTGGTCTCCACCTGTACCTGACATTTCAGCAGCAGGGGCCTCTGTACTGCCTACCTTCACAAGAAAGATCAGATGAAAAGCAAGGAGTCGTCTCTTTTTCACATTTCAGCTTTCTAGTTAAAATCAGCAGTCACTGTCCCATTGTGCAGATAGGGAGCTTCATTCTCCGTATCAGGTCAACTGCCTTAGGAGCTGCTTTTCTGTTGCTGGTGGACAAATACAGGTGGGTAGGTGGGAGGGTGACTTTTGAGTGTGGGCTGTTTTCAGTCATTACTGGGCTGACCAAGACTCCAGACTTTTAGGACATAAGAGACTCTCAGAGGCTCTGTCACTTCCTCACTCTCCTTGCTTTTTCTGTCTCTGTCCTGGAAGCCTCTGCAGCTGGAGTGTGTGTCTTCACATCTCGTCCCCTACATCTCACCCATAACTCAACCCTCCTCACTCAGGTTGCTGTTCTGTTTGGCTGAGCTCTGAGGACACTGGATTCCTGACTTCAGAGCCCATCCCAGCACAGGTGAGCTGGCCAGCTATGGCACTCAGCTCCCTCCAGGGCACTCTGGGTCCTGCAACTCCAGGCCTGTCCCCTGCCGTCTGCATGTCCAGGGAGATCTCTGGTGGCTGGGGCCAGGGTTGCATAGGGCCCCTAACTTCAGCCTTTTTCTTCCCTGTGTTGGTGGCAAAGATACTTTGCATTGTGTCCACCTCTGGGGTGCCCTCTGTGTCCTGTGCCACCAGACTTGGGTCCTTGGTGTTTCGTGGAAATCTTTGGAGTTCATGAAATCCTCTTCTTCCTCAAGAACTTAAAAAAAGGCTGTTTTGAAAGTCATAGGTAAGCAATGGATTCTTGACTTTCAGTTTTGTCGTGACTAAACCTGCAGCTGCCTTGGTACAGGGAGCGATGGGTCATTAGTTAGATAAAAATGCACAGGAATTGAAAATACTGTGGGCTAACGAAAATCACAGCACATTAAGCATATTTTGCAGGATGTGACTCTACCCTGGGAGCTTTTGAAAATCTCCAGTAAAGACAACAGACTGGAAAGTCAGAACTCTCAGTTCCGGGAACCAGTTATCCAGAGAAATTCCTTGCCTGAAGTCTCAGAGCTTCGATGGAAACATCTAGAGCCACAGGCTGGAGGGCTCGTTGCAGAGATGGTTGGCTATTTCTCTATATTGATGAAGAATCAATATGTAACCCTAACAATCACTTTAGAGAGAGTGGTTGTGTCCTTTCATCATGAGGCCTGTAAACTTTTATGCCAAGAACTACTCTAGTGGACAGACAAGAGGCTGTTTCTTGGAAACAGTTACAGAGACTACCTAACTAACCAATTAATTAATCATTTCATTCCTTCAGATAACACCTAGGCATTCAACACCAATGACAAGCAAATTTCTGAGTAAGGCAGTTTTCTTTGTGTGATCAAGATCTGTAAGTGGAAAAGTCAAAGTGAAATATTACTGAATGTCAACATCAAACATAAAACCTTTAAAACAACTAATTGTTAATTTTAAATGAGAAGATCTTTTGAAGAGTGGTCTAAGGGAGCTATTGGATTTCATAGGATCAAGTAATGAGTAAAGCAAGAAGCACCCTGAAGAAATGTTTTCAGAGTTCAAGACTTAAACCCTTTCAAATCATTTTTTAAAGATAAAGTTTTATTTTATGGAAATCATAAGCCATGTTACTACAAATCCAGTTCACCCCACTGCATCTAAGACAGCATCACCTTGCCTCAAGGTAAGAAAATAAAGTTTACTGCTATTGAATCACACTAAAATATTCATCTGTCAGGACTTTGTCAACCATGGTTTTGATGGCATTTAAATTGAATTTAATATAAATTTAAAGGCATCTCCATTTGATGTAATGAATAATGTGGGGTCACCATCAACTTCAATTTTAATTCCTTAAATATAGTCAGTTCTAGCTGCCTTGATGCATTTATGGTTGGGAGTCACTGGTTATGATATATATTTTTAACACTTTGTTATTTTGAATCTGCAAATAACACTAAAGGCGGAGGCAGAATCTCAACTTTAATATCATGCTCTTGAATAGGGTCTCTAAGCAATTGCCAAGCGATTCTGCTGCCAGTGGTCCCTTAGTGCCTGTGGAAGAGAGGAGGGCCTCTGACTGAGTTGCCACCTCTGAAAAAGCATATTTTAAATATGCTAATGGCACTGCTTTCCACGCACAGACCTTCACTAAATATTTTATACATGAACAATGGGAGAGAATTGTGCTTCTCCTTTTTTTGCATAATATTTTCTTTGTTTTCCTGTTCAAAAAACAGCTGATAATATACACTTTTTAGAAGGAGGAGTATGAATCATTTCTTAGTCTAAAATGTAAGTTATAGAGATTGTTTTTGGTGATTGGTGTCTATGCCTATGTGTCTACTGCTTCTAAGGGGAAGTCCCTTCATCAACATGTCCTTGAGATCTGAGGAAGTTATTTAAATAATTAAAAATTGCCTTTAGGAACATTTAGGAGGGTATGAAAGTGACACGCAAAAAAATAAACAGTCTTTCTATGCACCTACAACAACCACTTAGAAAACATAAGAAAAGAGAAAAATCAGTTAAAATAGCAACTAAGAACATGAACTTCTTATAAATAAACTTGATAAGCAATTGCAAAATCTATGTGGAGAAAGTTTCAAATACTTTTAAAAGTCTACAGGGTAGACTTGAGCCAATGGGAGCCAATGGTAGACTTGTCCCTTGCTCTAGGACAGGAAGACTCAGTTCTATCTGAGTTAACATACGAACTGCGTACCACTGTAGTACGCCTGCCAATAAATATTTGTCACAGCTCTGCAGTTGATCCTGAAGTTTATATGGACAAGTAATTGTGCAGGAATATCTAGAAAATCTCTGTAAAAGATTCGCAAGGAGGAAGGGGAGCACCAGGCCTACCAGAAATAAAAGTATGTCATAAAGTCTTTCTCTCTAATTGATTCTAGAGCAAGGCTGGACAAATGGGCCAGTGAGACAGAGGAGGAAGAAACAGATTGACAGAACAAAGGACTTTAGTTTATGATGAATGTGGCACCTCATATCATCAGGGCAAAAATAAATGACATCAAGGGAACTAAACAGGCATTTGGAAAACAACAAAATTGGACACATATATCTCACTCCAGACAACAGAATAAAGTCCAAATGGATAAGAGATTCATTAAAATTTAAGCATATTACAAGAACACATCAACAATTTTTTTAACCTTAGTGGTGAAAACCTTCTAACTAGGACTGAAGTAAAAATACAATTTAATAAAGAAAATGTAATAAAATCAACAATATATAAATATTTGCCTGCTGCCCCCTCAGAACACCATGATCAAAAACAATGGCAAACTGAGGAAAATATTAACAGTTCTTACCATAGTACAGGGGCTAAAAACCCTAATTTGAGCATGCTCTGATAAAAACCCTAATTTATAAGATGTTTTAAACAATCAAGAAAAAAAGACCAAAATGCTCAATGGAAAAATGTACAAACAACAAGAAAAGACACTTTACTGAGAACACATGCAAACTGCTTTTAAAAACTGCATAAATGTTCACTGCCATTTGTGTTAAGAGGAATATCACCCTGTGGAGAGGTTTGGGTACTCTCTAGCAAAACTACACAGGCAACTGCCCTTTACCTGTGAACACTCTATAAATATGAAGTGCCACATATACAAGGCACAGCATGCTATGTCAAGAAAGTGAAAACCACCAACTGTGTGAGTTGGATGGTGGCCTCCAAAAGATTGTCCGCATCTTCTCTCCCAGAATTGGAGATGGGACCCTATGTGGAAAGAGAGACTTTGCAGATGTAATTAAGCTAGGGGTCTTGTGATGAGGTGCTTGTCCTGGATCACCTGGGTGAACCCTAAATCGAATGACAGGTGTCCTTCTGAGAGTGAGATGGAGGGAGATTAGACAGAGAGGGGAGAAGGTGAGCCCAGCAGCGAGGCCACATGAAGCCAGAGGCAGAGATTGGAGGGATTAGGCCAGCAGCCCAGGAACACCTGGGACCACCAGAATCTGGAAGAGGCAGGTAGGACCCTCCACTGAAGCCTTTGGAGGGAGCACAGCCCCGCCCACCTCTTGATTTGTGCGGTTTCTGGCCGGCCAGCTTGTCGTGCTTTGTCATAGCAGACATGGGAAACTAACACAGCCCATTGTTCCAGCCTGTCGGAGTCAGGTATTCTGCTGCTATAGCCAGAAACCTCCCATGGATACAAACACATGGCTCACACAACATGTGACTTGACAGCCTTGTTTGAACAACAAAACTTTTAACATGCCTAAGAGTGGGTATTGCAGCCAACTGGATTGAGGCGGACAGGCCAAGACTCTGCAGAGGGTATTAGAAAGTAGCATCAAGTAAATACAAAATGCTGCTGGATAGGTGGTGGCCAACACAACGAGATGGAAAACCGGGGTTTTCAAGGGAGGGTGGTATGTGTCTCAGCTCTCAAGTTTCATCTGGAAAAGCTAGGATGTTGGGAGATGGCAAAAAACAGAGTAAGGTTTTATCTTTTCAATGTCTTTACCCCAGAAGAAGCTATGAAGTTCATCTTGTCCTGCCTCGAGGATGGGAAGATCTAGATAGAGCCAGGGAGAGAATGCCAACATTGATGCCCATTATGAAGCAGCCTGCAACAAGCTGGCTAAGAAGGTGGTGCAGTGGGGCTTAGGGGACAACGTCACAGTGACGGTGGTGCAGAAGGGGCGAAGAGAGCTTTGCTCTGGGCAGGAGTGGGGAATGGTATTGGCCTCAAAGGTTCATTTGTGTGTGCACATAGGCGTATTTCATGTACTCCTGTGGGATTCTGCCATGGTTATAAATAAGGTTACTTTTTTCCTGAAATCAAATAATTTTTTTAATTTCATTAATAGATAAAATACTTTTAATTTTTGACTTTAATAATAAAAATGTGAACTAAAAAATTACTAAACAATTACATTTAACCATGTGAAGAATTGAAGGCAGAATAAATATATCCTGCTGATTCCCATAAAAAAGTAAACTAAAAATTATTGAGATAGCAAAAGACAGCAAACTTCGGACATTTTTTAAGTCAAAAATAAATTGGCCAAAGGCCAAACATATAATTTTATTATAAGAGTAAGTAAAAGGAACAAAACATGAAACCATACAAACCATCAACTTAAATTCATTCAAAATGTACGTATACAGAAAAAGACTGAAGTAGAATATCTAAATCAGTGATTTTCAGTCATTGTGCCATAATTTTGAACCATGCAATATCTAATTATTTAGTCGGGGGCACTGACTCTTTCCCTTTAGACTGCCAAATAAAAAAAATGACAACAGCCAACACAGCAATAGCTGTCCAGTGTGAATGAATCAAAATTATAGCTGTTTTTTTGTCAGATAGGCAAAGATATATTTTTTGGTGTGCCACAGCATTTTAGTAATTAGTTTATGTGTGCCATGAGATGCAAAAGGTTGAAAATTGCTGATCTAAACCATTAAAATCAAGAGCTGGTCAAATCATACAAATGATTTTATTTTAGTTTTTAACTTTTTTGTAATGAATGGCTTCATTTATAACCATGGCCTTAATGAAACTTGAACATATTTTGATACATATTTATTTATTATATGTTTATTTATACATATTTACTTATGTATTTTAAAGATTTTATTTATTTTTAGAGAGAGGGGAAGGGAGGAAGAAAGAGAGGGAGAGAAACATCAATGTGTGGTTGCCTCTCACACATCCCAAACCAGGGACCTTGCCTGCAACCCAGGTATGCGCCCTGACTGGGAATCGAACTAGCAAGCTTTTGGTTTGCAGGCCGGCACTCAATCCACTGTGCCACGCCAGCCAAGGGTATGTACACATACTTATTAATTATATATATATACTTATGAAAACTATGGAAATACGTTTTGGTTTTATTGTCATATGTTTTGCTTTATTTATTTCACAAATGATAGAGTTTTTTTGGTGCCCTAACTTCTTGGCCAAGGTGTCCACATGTTGAGATGTCCCCACACTGGCACTGCAGTGCCCCATGAGTATCTCATGAGGTGACACTAGCAGTGACCCCCAGAGCACTCCTTGTCTTCTTGGACCAGGGGGTCCGGGCATAGAAAGCTCCATGTGAGCAATAACTGAGGCCTTAGAGGCACTGTGTGTCTAGTGTGGATCCCAGCTGGTCTCCATCTGAAAGGGAGGAGGAGGGTCCCGTGCTCACACAGTCACTGTCCGTCACTGAGCACCCTTGAAAAGCTGTCACGGTTGCAGTGTGGATGCTGGGGTGCCCTGTCCTGCAGGGGTTCTTCACTCCAGACTTTCACAACAGTGCAAGCTGGTCATCAGTAGTGACCACATATGCTGGCCCTTCTTTTCTCGAAGGGAGAAGTCGCCCAAAAGAGCTGGGTTTCTTAGAAAAAGTGCGGCAAATCCCCTATGCCTGGTGGAGGAGGTCAGTGTTCGTGACTGAATGGGAGCGATCTGGGCAAAATCATTAGCAGAGCCAGAATGCAGTCAGGTCTTGCACATGCTGGGGACAGCTGCCGGCAGGACGGAGGAATGCCGCCGCCACCAGGAAGGAGACACAGGAGCAGCGCTCCGGTTTCCTGCCACGTGCCCGCACCCCGTGTGGATCAGTTCTAGAGGGGAAATGTCACACCAGCGGTTACTTAGAAAATGTGAGCATGTGGACTGGTTTCCAAAATAAGCTGTTGGTAATTCTCGCTGTATTTAATGTCCAGCTGTTTTTTTTTCCTGTGGTTTTTTTTGTTTCCCATTAAACATCTGGAGGAGCTCATTAAGTTGGGGGATGATGCAGAGGTTGAGAGTGTCTTCTAATTAAAAACAATAACAACAACAACGACAAACTAATTAGGAATAGATCCAGAGAGAGGGGGAGACAGTGATCGTTTTCTGAACATGTAGGGTGATTAGATGGAAGAAAAAGTGTGTTACTCACTAATCAAACTGTGTAGATGTCATAAAAAGGCTGCATGTCCCGAATCTGGTCTAGTCCAAACTCCTTTCTTATTGTTAATAAGATCATGTTTTGGTAATCTTGACTACTGCAATAGCATTTATCATACCTTCTTCTCTTCATCATCCTTATTATAATTCTTTAAATGTCACGAAAGGGGTATTCTCGAAGGTCCTCTCTGCTCCGACCTCCTCCCACTGCTCTGATCACCCACCCTGCCAAGGCCACCCCTGAATTCTCCCCAGAGAGACACTCCTCATCTTCCCCACTCTTTGTCTATACTGTCTGTACCGACCCTTTTGGGTTTTTTCCCAGGAGGTATTTGAGCAACAGTTCCCACAAATGCCCTCATCCTTGCCTTAAAACCTCACACCGGGCTGCCCCAAAGTGGCTTGAGAGAAGAGTTTGGAGGTGGGAAGTTTGTCTAGGGTGTGACCCCAGAGGCATGCTCAGGAGAGCAAGAAGGGTTCTCCTGGGGATGAGCCTCCGTGGGGCCCACCGTGGGTGAGCAACTTGGGGTATTTATCCATGGATCCCCACCCCAACTGGCTTCAGGCACCTTGTGGGCAGAAAGAAAAGGGCCTGCAGCCTTTGGCAAGAAAAAAACCTCCCGCACAAGTGGCTTCCAAAGTCGGCCGAGGGTCCCCTGTCCTCAGGCTTCCATAGACCTTGTCCCGCTATGCCACCTTCCTCCACATGTTATTGTCCTTACTTACAGCAGGATCAGTTATCCTTAATGTTCTCCTGGCCCTCGTGCCCCAGACTCCCACCCCGTTTCCCTCCTTTCTCTGCCGGGTCCTAGAAGGAGTGGTCTGCACTGGTATCTGCACCTTCATTCTCCCACAACACCTCAGTCCCCTCAAGTCAATCCTGTCCCCTGTTGAACTGCTTTGTTGTGAAGTCCAGAGGCTGCTTCTCTGTCTGAAACATCCACAGGGTGTCCCACTTCGTGCCATGTGATCACCGTTTGCAGTGTGTCCAGCAGTCTGCAGAGCACCCCACTGAGGGCTGCCCACCGGCAGCTCCAGGATTCTTCTCCTCTTCCTGCTCTGCACTCCTTCCGTCCCTCTCTGTCAGGCTTCTTTTGCCTTCTCCCCACCACGTGCAGGCTGTCCCTAGAAGCACCTGCACTTCATGTCATTAAAACATTTGCCTTCACATGGTTGAATGTGTGCATTGGACACATGCCCCCTGAGAGAATAGGGCTTTCTATGTATTATCTGGTTCTCTGGCTACTTGTGAGGCACGTCCTTCCAGCAAAGACGCTGAGACCCATGTGTTGTCCCCTCCCCCCGTGTTGGCCAAGGGCTGACTGGGGGCTTCTGTGGTGTGGGGACCACCTCGTGTGCCCCGAGACAATGCTCACTTCAGTGGGGGAGCAGGTTGCACAGCCTGTTAAGGGACTTTAACCATGGCCATGAGGATGTCTTGGGCAAGGCCCCATCATTTTTTTAAAGTATAGACCCATTTTGCTTCTGTGTCATCAAAATTTAAGCTTTAAAAAATAAGTTTTATGTGTTGTCATACCACAAGGCTCCATTTACAAGGTGCCTGGCCTGCACCACCGTCTCCCACCCACTGCCTTACGTGACACCAGGACGCACCCAGGTAAGGAAGAAGCAAATGTTCCCCAGGAACTTGGAACATCTTTAAACCCATTCGTGATGAACACACACAACCCAGATTATCCCGGCAAAACACATACTCTTCCCATTAACCCTGTCTAATAGAAATATTTTCTCATTTGTTCTTGGTTGTCTGTTTGGGAGGCTCCGAACAGGAGGGTATAGAACCATTGCTAGGGTGAGGGAAACTTCCAGAAGCCGTCTTTGTACAGTAACAGCGGGTTGAGACCTTCTTAACACATTTCACTTGTGATCTTTTAAAGCTGTCAGACCAGAATGATTTTCAGTCACTTTGCTCTGGAGTGGATTTAAAATCATGTCCCAAAGGGGGTAGATTAATAGATTAAAAAGGCAAAGTATTAATCTAGCCCATCGTCCTGTCTCCTTACCCATAAGATACAGTATCACTGTCATGCGGCAGTGGCAGGTCTTCAATGAGGCATCACTGGGCCTAGAGCTGGCTTTCCAGTGACACACCCACTGATTGTTGGGACCTCCCTGCTCCCTGGTGTGGCTGGATGGACGTGGGGGAGGAGAGGTGTTTTCACCACCTGCAAAGTGGTTGGTTTTACTCTCTGTTCCCTCGGACATTGGGAAGTGCTGTTCGCTTGTCCACTCTCAGAGTAGAGTGACCCGCTGTGTATTCATATTTGCTATGTTCTTCAAATAAGTAAGTATTTTCTTTGTTGTCTAATGTTGTTTCCCAAGGAAGTTTAACATCTTCCTGAGGGAGATGTTATAGACGTTATTCTGTTTGACATCTTGCTGCAAAGGATGTGTGGGTAGAAATGAGGATTTGGAGCAACAGCCCTTGGAGACCCCACCAGCCGATGGGGGTTTTGAACTGAATTTTCTGAACTTTTTGCTGTGTTCAGGGATGCTGAGTTTCCAGTTGCTCCTCTTACATTTTGTAGCTTTGTGGTCGATTTGTGAGGAAAGAGCAGCTTTAGTTCTTTCCTCAGACAAGACAATACTCTTCTTCTCCGAGTAGAACTCAGGTGTCGTTGACTCAGATGGTGTGGGGATGAGGAGTTGCCCTGTGCCCCTCTGTGTCCCTCCCTGCACACTGCCTATTCCTGTCCCCTGTCCAGGGCAGGACTGCGTGTGTCTCCACTGAGTGGACCAGCGATTCCAGGGCAGAGCTTCCACCCCTTGCTCTCTGTCTCTGGAGACTAGGATGTACCAGGGCACACAGTAGGTGCTCAATAACTGCTCCATGTATAAGAAGCATGCTTGTGTGAATCTATGCTCTCTGTACAGTCTGCACACACATCCTGGAACCACTTCACATTCCCCAAAGAAATGCTTTGTGATTCACGCGCATGGCTTGTTCTAGAATATTTTCTTCTGTGCCTTACAGAAATCGTACAAGGCTTTGTACTTTAGACACTGCCTTCAGTTCCGACTTCCCCTTAGGATGGGAGAGACTACATAGAGCCAGACCCTGACGGCAAATAACTTCCTTCATATTTGGAACAAGTGCTGGCCAAGCAAAGCTCACATGAAATTTGAATGCTGACAACACAGGCTCAGCTCAAAGGTGTGTTTTTTCTTCTGAAATGTCAGAAAAAAAAATTCTTCCAGAAACCCCTTAGCGATCTCGCCCCCTAAATCATGAGGATGTCTGAAGCTTTATGTCACGGGGACCATATTTTCTATGGTCTTCTTTCACAGTATGTTCCTGGAAAAGTACTTTGGGGCCAGAATCTGAAAGTCTTAGAAATTATTATTATTTTCATTTCACCACGAGGCAATGGGGCAGAACGGCGCTGGGGGCCGCATGCCAAGTGTGGTCTCTGGAGTGGCTCCGGCATGTCTTGTCTGGAAAGACCCCCAGCCGCAAGGGCCTGGTGGGGCTGGGTCTCCACATGCTTTGGGGCCTCGTCCTTTCCAAAGCTGGGCTCTTGGGAGTCACTGGACGATGCCACTCTACTTCCTCCAGCTCCCTGTGTGTGTCACACAGAAACTCTTGTAGCAACGTTATTTGTGTGAGGAACAAAACACTAAGGAGGGCACCCATAGTGTGGCCAGCTCAGTCCTGCACCTCAGGCCATGAGGCCAGCCTGAGACGCTTGGCCAAGAGGAGACCAGGGAGGGTGCTGGGCAAAGGAGCCAGGCTGCCCTGGTTGAGGTCCTGAGTAGATAGGGCTGTTGTCAGGTGCTTGGGGGCCACCTCACGTGGTAACAGGAAGAGAAGGCACAGACAATCATTTCTCAGGACACTGCCCAGTGGAGAAGGCCCTCAGCAAACAGCTGGTTTGGGAATGTGAGCGAACAGCTTAGAGGTATGAACATGGATGGAATATGTGCACGTCTATAATCTCATGGTAGGGACACTCTGCTTGCGCATGTTGCTAATACAGAAAAGACACTCATTTTCCATGTTCAATGTCCATGAGATCCAAATGCATGTAAAGCCTGCTTTTCTTCCTCTCAAAATGTATGTTGTTAAGATTTAGTCATTTTATATTAGAGCTGGGGCATTTTCCAGTAGCATGTGCATGAATTTTATCACTGGACGAATGAATGAGTAAGTGGGGAGGTGTACTGTCCAGAGGCAAACACAGACACCATGTATTCTTTCTCTCAAGGAGCCTGTGGGCTATTGAGAGAACAGTGCTACCCCAGAGGTTCTAGTACATCCAAGTACAGCCATATAGAAAAGAGAAAGGATTGCTTGGGTCTGCCGGGCATGGGGAAGCAGGAAGGTGTCCTGGAGGAGGGGGAAGTGGAGAAAGAAACTGTGTTTCTTGTCCCAAATGAACATTGCAGAGGCCTTGTGAGGAGCCACAGTCTGTCCTGCATGATCACTTGGGTATGTACATGGCAGTGTCCCTACCATTCACCTCTCTGCACAGGGAAGGCAGGCTGGGTTCCTGAAGGAAAGTCATGAGGAGGACAGCTTCTTGGCATCCCGGGCAGGGCTGGTGTGGGACTGCAGGTTTAATTACAGATGGGAGGACAGACTTTTCTCTACTGCTGTCACAGGCACAGTTCCCAGCTCGTGCTCACTGAAAACCGTCAAAGCCAGGGAGTGTATGTGGGATGGGGTGAGGATGGAGAGGAAGAAGGTGGCAGAGATAAGGAGCACTGAATGTGGGACCTGGAAAGGGGTCCAGTTTAGGGCTGAATGAGTCCTTGTGGGTTTTCATTCCGCCCACTCCCTGGGTGCTGGGCTCTTGCTGGATTGGCTCCCGCCTCTGTAGGGCCAGGCACATCAAGTCATTACTAAGTTTCATTCTGGTTAAAATGTAGGTATGGCAAGGCTCATGTGTCCCCATGAATTCTGACTTTGTACCTGAATGTGTAGAGCTGAGGGGACACAGGTGGCTGGGAGATAGGGGACAGAAAATAATACCAGTGGTCTGGAAATGAACTGAGTCGGGTGCAGGTGTGGGGCGGGGGCGGGGCGGAGGCCCAGGGTGCCTTCCCAGGAGGCTCTCTGAAGATCAGCTGCAGGGGAGGGTCCTTGCCTTTGTGTGGAGTCCCGACCAGGTGTTAACCTCGGGTTTCCCTGTGGGGGTGCACATGCTCTGGATCCCACAAGGTGAAGTGTGCAGAAGCCAGCTCTGGGTGAGCCGTGCTGTGTGCCTTTTGTAGGGTGTTGAGGTTCCTGTTTGTGTGGTCACAGCCCTGGACCTGAACAGGCTGAGCCTGTTTGCTTGTTCCTAGGACAGCTTGGAGCCCAGGGGAACAGTGAGGAGCTCCCGTCTTTGTCTCTGCTCTCTGCATCCTCAGTGACTCCATCCTGGTGGCTCAGGTGGTCTCTGCTGTGTACCCTGGAGAGGGGCCAGGGCTGAGCCACTTTGCCCATCAATACACTCACCACTGCTCAGGGCCCCTGGGGCTTGCTGTCTCCCAATTTCTTCCAGTAGTCCTTGGCTTATGGAGGCAGCGCCACACTGTGACTGCAGTGTCTGCCTTGGTCCTCACATCGCCTTCTCTTCTGTGTCTCCTTTCCTATGTCTCACAAGGACACCCACCACTAGATTCAGGGCCCATTCTAATCCAGGAAGATCTCATATTGAGATTCTTACCTTATTTACATCTGTGATATCCCTTATTTTGAGCAAGGTCATTGCCCTCTTAAGTCACATGTTGAAATACTAATGTCCAAGGGGATGGTGTTAAAAGGTAGGCCTTTGGGAGGTGATTAGGTCATGATGAGATAGTGTCCTTATAGAAGGGACCCCAGGGAGCTCCCTCTCCCCTCCTGCTGTGTGTAGCAGAAAGGCAGCTGTCTACGCCTCAAGGAGACCCGAGCACAGTGGCACCATCTTGAACATGCAGTCCTCAAAACTGTGAGCTATACATTTCTGCTGTTTATAAGCCCACCAATTGGTGGCGATTTGTGATGGCAGCTGAAACAGACTAAATAGTCACCTTTGAGGTTCTGGGTGGACCCGTGTTTTGGAGGAATGCTGTGCAGTGAGGTTGCCCTAAATGGTGACTTACTGAGGTGTCAGAAGGCTCAGAGGAAGAGGACACTGCCAGCCCCCCCCCCCCATAGAGCAGTGTCCCCTGCAGCCCTTGTTTTTCTTCTTGTATGTTTATCTTTCAATATGTTAACTTCAAGATAAACCAATCAACATAGTTTCTGAGATGAGAGCAGAAATTCAAGTCATATTTTCAAAACGTCGGAGGGACTTTGTAAAAAAAGAATTTCTTGTGTGTATTTCCCTATTGTTTTTCCTTTGGGCTTCATTTTGCATTTGGTCTTGGGAATTTGAGGCTATCTAAAAAAATCCCTTGAGATACACTTCAGATCAGGGCCACTGCTCTGAAAACTTCGAGTCCCCAGCAGAATAAAGCTTTCTCGCATGAGGAAAACTTGCCCCAATTCATTCCAGCCCTCTCCAGAGGGCTGGGGTTTGACCTAGGCCGATTCTGTGTTTTGGTTTCCTCTCATTTAAAGTGGGAATTAATAAAAACAGAATCTCTCTGCCCACCACAATGATGTCAGGGGCATTGATTGGATGAAGGTAGCGTTAGTGCATGAAGATAGGAACTCCTCAGGGAAACATAGACACAGAGACCATATGAGAAGCAGTCTGAGCTGCAAGGGTGCCAGCCGTGGCATGTTCAGTGTCAGGTGGGTAAACCTGGGCCCCACCTGGGAGCACAGGAGAAGCCACTGTCACTGGACCCAGGGTGGCCCACGCCAAACCTTTGGCTCTGCTTCCAGGGCAGGCCTGCATTCCCCTTGGTTCCACCGCATACCCCTCTCCTTGTTAAATGGTAGGCGGCTGTAATATGCTTAGTTCTCTTGTGAATACTTCTAAGAAAGAACATAGATTTGCCAAGAACATCCAGGGCTCTGGTGCCTTTTCTTTGAAGACTTTGGAAAATTTAGATTGCATGCCTTGCTCCATGAGTTATGCTTCAGAAGATAAGGCTGATCTGGGGAGATGTAGTTTTGACTAATTTATTGGCAATAGTTTGACTCTTCTCCCTATGACACATCTGCAGATAATTTCCCTCTGCAATCTGTTTTGGGGTTTCCCAGTTATCAAAGCCCCCGCACATCTGCTGGCCGCATGAGCACGGAGGACATGCCTGCCCCAACCCTGCTGGTCTGGCACTTCCGTGTCCTCCCCTTGACGTGGTGGGGACATTTCACACACAGCAGGGGAGCTGAAGTGCATTCTCCCTTTCTTATCTTTCTATGTTATTCGTCACTGCAACAGGATCCTTGATGAGAAACTGGAGGTGACAATTTGGAGTTGATATCAGGCAGTTCTTCGGAAAGCATCTGTTGTGAGGTCGACAGGTCGATCTGCTTTAGCCAAACTCACACTCCACAGAGTGGTGCTGTTCCCAGGCTGCACCTAGAACCTCCCTCGTCCCAGGTTCTGGATACTCCCCATGGTCTCCCTACTTGGAAGGACACTTTTCTCCTCAGCTTGCCTGCCTGATCCTCAGAACGTCTAGTGATGTCGTCATAGCTCTCTATGCCCGGGCCGTACAGCCACCATTTCCTTATCTGCCACGACTGACCAGCAGGTTTAGAGGGATAGTTCTAGAAGCTGAATAGCCTGGGATTGTGACTGCAGTTACTGTGCCTGCCCAAACTCAATGAGGGATCTGAATGATGAATAACAAGGTAACCAAAAACAAGGCTTAGCTTGGCTTCCAGTATTCATGTAAGAAACAAACAAACAAACATGCAAGGGGAAACAAGCAGCTCTCACCACAAAAAAGCAAACAAACAAACAAACAAAAACTGGTGAGAAACTCCACCTAAGCAGTGACCCACCTGCAAGTAGAGGCTCAGGTGACATCTCTGGGCCAGGCTTTTTGCGCTAGCTGCCCCAATTTGTCGTCCAGGGTTCCCAGAAGATGGACATCAGCAGCTCCCCTGGGTGGACATTATAGAGAGGTGAGGTCATTTCCACAAGGCCAGGACCCTCTCGGACCTTTGCAATTCAGTCAGGGACTTCACTCCCACCTGGACAACCAGAAACTGGCAACAGTGGCCAAGGTAAGCCCATGGGAGATGAAGTCAAGGTGCCTGGTGTGGGGATGTCCATGTGTGCCTCAACATCGCAGCTCAGTCTGTCCCTGAGAGAAGGACGAGGTAGCAGCAGGGGGCCTGGCCACCGGAAAATGCCACTGGGTGGTGCCCCTGGGAAGCAGGGTTGTGAGGCTGATGTCACCTGTGGCTCTAGGCTGCACCTCCCTTCCACAGACAGAGGGGTATGAACCTCTCGGCAGTTAAGTCTTGAGTGATGGCATCCCCCTCTTTGTGTGGACTCTGCTTTCTTTATTACCTTTAGGTTTAATTTTCCTCATGATTCTGTTAGATAGGCAAAGAGTTGAGGCACAAGACAGGCACGTGGTGCTGTGTTTGCTGGGGATCGATGTCCCCATAGTCCCTGAGGTGCTCTTGGGGCTGCTGCTCCTCTGTGACTGGGACTCGATGGCAGCACTCTTACTATTAGTGACATATCCAAGAGACAGTGTTTCTCTTCACCTCATGCAAATCGTACCCTGGACTCCATAAAGCTACCTGGAAATAGGAAAAGACAAAATAACGAGAACAAAACAGCGCTTCTACAGTTCATACAAAGTTTCTGTGAGGAGAACATGAAGTCCGCCTACCACATTCAGGAGAGCTTGTTTCTCAATCTCCTTTTGTGTGACTCAAGAGCTTCCCAAGAACCTTAAGAAAGAAAGATAGAAAGAAGGAAGACCGGGAAGGAGGGGTGGAGGGATGAAGAAAAAGAAAGGAAAAGACAGGAAAATGTCCCAAAGAGGCTGAGAGAGCCGGTGTGGTCTAAGGCTCAGGGATCTGCTTTAAAACGTGCCCCTCTACTGGATTTTCACTTAGTAACAGCCGTCAGTGAGCTGCTGTTTGGATGATGAAAGCCTTAGAGATTCCGTTTATTCACAGGAAGCACTGGCCTTCTCGTTCCCAAAACTGACCTAAGGTGCTGGGGGAGTCAGGAAGGAGGCCGGTGTGTCAGAGCATGGCGTGAGTCATGATGCGCAGCAGGCACTTCTGAAGGGGGTGATGGTATCTGAGCCTTTGACACACTTAGTCACAGTACTGTCATTCTGGCTGAGCTGACCATGAACACAGACCTTTGCCAGCTCTGAATGACCAGAGCCTGGTCCTGAGCAAGAGATGTCTTAAAACCTAGCCACCCTCCTTCCCTGTGGGGCCACCACCTCTCCTCTCCCCACACTCTAGGTATTTTCATTTCTGTTACTGCCACTGTACCTGGTATGTCAGGCTCACCAGTACTTGAGCATTGCTCATATTTCAGCATCCACTGCAGCCTCCCCATGGCAGCTTTGTCCTTGCTGTTCAGTGCCTGGCATTGGCTGGCTCAGTGAAATAGATTCACAGCCAATGTTGATTAGACTTCACTGAGGGCCAGGCCCTGGGGTGTTTCACATGGCACTTTGTCCTCACACAACTTTTTGAGGGAGGGCCATTGTATTTGCTCCCTGGGACTGATGTAACAAATTGCTACAAACATGGTGGAAAACAAGAGAAAATTGTTCTCGCCGTGTGGAGGCCAGAAATCTGAAATCAAGGTGTTGGTGAGACCACACTCCTAGAGATTCTAGGAGAGGGTACTTCCTGACTCTTCTGGCATCCAGTGGCTGCCTTTGTTCCTTGGCTTGTGGCTGCACTTGGAGATTCCTTTACTCATATGTCTAAGCTGAGGTTGTAGACCAGGGTGATGTGACCAGACCACTTCATGTTGCTAGGACTTCCTCATGGCATGGTGGCAGAGCTCCTTGTGTGATGGCACAGGGCTTCATACTGAGTGTCCCAGTGAGCCAGGGAAAACCTGGAACATTTTTTATGGGCTAGCTCCAGAAATCACAAGCTCCATTTCTTCTGTGTTCTTTGTTAAAACAGCCACAAGACTTCCCCAATTTAAGAAAAGAGAGGGCATAAACCCTATATCTCAACAGGAGGGCTGTCAAAGAAATCCGTGGCCATATTTCTTAAAAAGAATATTATAGCCTGTCTTCTAGACACAGATTATTGAATTCTGCCCTTGTGCAAAATAGCTCAAGACCACCCTCAACCATTTGGGCAGCAGGCTGAGGGTCCATGGGAGGATGAGGCTTCTGTGTTTGGCCCCTTGTGAACATTTCTTTTCATCCTAAAGACCTGTGTACAAAAGAGTCATCATTTTGGTTTTATATTTCATGTGTGGTAAAGGGGGTCAAAATACATGTTCATGGGAGGAAATTAGATTTGATATGGTGAACATGCAGTTGAGTAATGATGTTGAATTATAATCACCTGAAAATTATATAATGCTGTTAACGAATGTTGCCCTGATAAAATTTAATTAAAAGCATAAGTCTTCTTGTTTTATAAGATATAACTTGAGTTTGTAACCTAATAGCCTTCTTATCCTACTTTCTGATATCAAATATTATAGCTGCACAACATGATTTTCATTTTATACCACTTCTGATATCATTTCTTTAAAAACATTGCGGGTTTCCCTTGTATCATTTTATAATTCTTTCCATTAGTCAAAGCCATATCCACAAAACTCTTCAAGGAAAGTCCTTCCCTGACTTGGGCTCCCTTTGAGCACAGAGTAGTAAACATCCTAAAATACTTAGGAGCCCAGGTATTTAGAAGGTGAGGTCTGCACCCTGAGCTTCTCAGCAGACCTGCTAGTTTGGGAGTCTGTGGAGCACACCGCCTACGTCTTTCTCTGGGGAGGATGAAGGTGTGAAATTTTATTTTAAGAACTAGTAAGAACTAATAGCTTATGTTTCCTCTAAATTCTGCTTGAAATTGAATGATACCTTCTGTATTTCATCCTTCATTATACTTATTTATGACATTCAGCTAAAGGAGAACAGTAACATTCTGCCTTAAATTCGCCTTAGCCTACGTCATTCCTTTGTTGCGTAGATCAGCTGTTTACTCCATTGCTTCAGGCAACACTTCTGCTGAAACTTCTACCACTAAGTAGCAAGGTCTTCTTTCCTCTAACAACATCTTTCTCACTTTCTATTGAGTTTTCACTGATATCGCCTGCAACACTTACCTGGTTCCTTGTTTCTCCTCAAGAAGCAAGTGAGTGTTGTCTCACTTGCTTCCCCATCCATAAAAACCAATGAACCCATATTATGTATTTTAGATTTTTATCATGGTGGCATTCCACTTCTGGCAGCAAAATTCTTTTCTGGTTCCCTTTGATGCAAAACAAAGCTCTCAAAACTTAATCATATAAACAATTATTTTATTTCTGCTAATACCTTCAGGGAGTTAAGAATTTAAACAAGGCACAGAGGATTTGCAATGTTTGGGGTGTTAGTGAAAATAAATGAAGTTGGGGATGACCCATAGAATGGAAGACAAATGCATTTGAAGAAAATTTAGCAAAGCTGTTGGATGTTAGAACTGTCAGCCAGAATGCTTCTATGTGGTTGGACTTCTCAAATCTGGCAGACACCCCCATTCTAGGGTTCAAAAGAGCAAAGTGGAAGCCACACAGAGTGTTTGAACTAGCCTCAGGTGTCATATGATATGCCTCTGTCACACTGCATCAGTTGACACAGACACTAGCCACCCAAGACTGGAAAGGAGGGGACTTGGACCCCACAGCTCAGTGGGAGGAGCAAAAAGACTTTTGTGGCTTTTTAAAAATTGCTTCATGCATTATGCCAAATTAGATTAACTGAGCCAATTCTAAATAGTGAAACTTCCAGATAGCTGAGGGCAAATGATTTTTAGCTCATTCATTAATGGAATCAATACATCCATCTATACATCCACCCACCAACTCACCCGTCTCTCCATTCACTATCCCTTTATTCATCAATTCACCATCCATCCACCATCAATTTATCATCTGTCTGTCTATCCATTCATTCATCCATTTATCATCCATTTATTCACCACCCATCGTCCATCTATCCATACATCCACCTATCCATCCATGTTTATGCATGAGTTTGCATACATGTATTCCAAACATCTGAGTCCCTACCATGGAGCTCACACTACAGGCTATGTAGAGCTCTGTCCACTGAGTTCCTGGCTAACCCTATTATTCTCACTAGCTACACTCTGTCTCAGGGGACCCCTCCCACGAGGACCCCTCCCACTCTGGGGAGACTATGAAGTCCTCCCAAGCTCACCCTGTCCTCTCCATGGTCCCCTCTCATCCACTGTTCATTCGGGAAGTAGACATTTCTTTCTTTCCAGAAGCGTCAGATCCTTAAAATCAGGTGTCCTGGAATGTTAGTTAAAGCCCAGTGATTTGGGTCTTCCCCTCTGTCCAGTCTTGCAGTCTCAGCTGCCCACTTCTTTTGTTGTTCTCGTCATGAACTCTGGGCCTCAAACACAGAGCTCTTCCTGGATTTTGAATGCCATCCCTGCTTCTACCTCCCCTTCTATTCCCCTCTCTCTTGTCTCCCTCCATCCCCAGCTTGTCTTTCTCTCTCTCTCTCTTCAGTCTTGGTAACTTTGCATGGAGCCCTGTTCTCTTGCTTTTCCCATTGCATGGGTAAGTCTCACTCTGTGGTGCAGTCCCATCTCAATGCCTTTCCTCCTTGGAGCCTCTCCTGACTCCCAGGACTGGCCTGATGGTGCCTCCCCCGGGCTCCCACTCAGACGTGTCCCTGTGCTTGTTTCAGAGTCTGGCTGTAGCTGACTCCACAAGGACAGTATGAGGTGCTTTTGAATTCACATCATGACTCACTCCTGGCTCAGGTGTTCTTGTGTCCAGTTTACATGGAAACTGAGGCTAGGGACAGCAGGCTACCTATGAAATCTCTTATCTAGCAGCAGTCACAGTCACAATGGGAGCCCAGTTCTGAAGGCCCCATGGCCCCCAGCAGGTGCTGGGCAGGCACCACAGGAGATGTCAAGAGTGGCCGAGTCACTATGAAAAGGGACTTCTTTATACAAGAAGACTGAAGGTCAAGCCCCTTGTCCTGAGCAGGACCATCTCTTCCACCCTTCCAGGTTTGGGGGAGCTTTTGTCATAGGGATGCAGGTGTCCCAGGAAGGGCCATGTTCTTCAGAAAATTTTCTAAATCCTCACAAGAATATATTTATTGCTTTTAGAGAGAGAGGTAAGGAGAGAGAGAGAGAAAGAAACACTGATGTGAGAGAGAAACACTGACTAGTTGTTGCCTCATATTTGTGCCCCGATTGGGGATCAG
This sequence comes from Carollia perspicillata, assembly GCA_004027735.1. Lineage (NCBI taxonomy): Eukaryota > Metazoa > Chordata > Mammalia > Chiroptera > Phyllostomidae > Carollia > Carollia perspicillata. The sequence continues at coordinate 24,893 of PVKM010013205.1, forward strand.
ACATGCAGTCTAGGCATGTGCCCTAACTGGAGATCTAACCTGCAGACTTTTGGTGTATGGGATGATGCTCCAACTAACTCAGCCACCTGGCCAGGGCATTTTGCAGAAATTTTATCAGCAAGAACTAGGGACCATGAGAACCCCTATCAATCCACAGCTCACCTTGCTCCTGAAATCTGGGACCCTTCCTCAGAAATAGGTTCTCAGAGGCAGGGGTGTGGGAATGTGTCTGAAGCGTGGACAAAGCCTGCCCGTTGCTCCACACAGAGCACCGACAAGCCATCCCTTCAGCCTGTGCACTTCTCCCGTTGATAACTGCTCCAGGTTGCACAGGCGCCTCTGTGCTCCAGCTGTGGGTTCCGTGCACCTGTTTGAACCTGTGCTTTCCTGGAGTCTTCTCTCTTGACAAGCCGGGGGGATCTTGTCAAGATGGGGTGATTGTTTATAGAGGGAGTTCTGCCACCCCCCTTCAGTTCGTTCAGCACCAGATGTCTTTAATTACTGCCATGCACGCTGAACACCCTGCGTAGCCATTTCCCCTTTAGCAAGATCGTGTGTGAGCGTGAGTGTGTGTGTGAAAAAACGTAAACAGATTGTATAACAAAGTGTTCTCTAGCTGTCAGCAAGAGCTTTGAAAATAAAACACTTCCCTCCCAACTCACAATTGGCTGGCAGTCGGCGCATAGTGAATAATCGCTCGGGGGACCGCAGAAAGATGTGTGGGAAAACTTTAATTAAAAGCTTGTCAGTACAATTTTACCTGGGTGACATCACCCGCGTGCAATGCTGCTGCGGGCTTTGTTGTCTGTGGGATCGCAGGGCACACACTTGTTTTGCTGACAGCAAACAATGCGGAGAGGCCTTTTAAGGGCTGGCAGTGGGTGGATGGCGTAGGAGGCAGCGGCTGGGCTGCCGGTGAACCTTGTAGTGTGTGGGGTTCTAACTTCCTAATGAGCAGCTGGAGTCAGCACCCTGAGGTGAGCGGAGAGGATGGCCTGGGCCCTGAGATGGGGAGAGGCAAAGCCTGCTGAGGTCCCCACAATCTTGGCTGGGGTCTCTCTCTCAGTCTCCAGGGCGATGCCTGGCATGGGTTCCGAGAATGTGTTCCCTCTAAAGGTGCCCCCAAGCTTGGCCGTCTGAACGGGTGGGGCAGACGACAGCCTGAGCAGGGCCAGCAGTGGCCCCATGGGCAGGATGTCCAGCTCCCTTCCTGGACAGAGCTGCATTAGGAAAGATGTGCCTGGTTTGAGCCCGAGCCCTGAGACTTGCCAGAATGCATCTGAGTAGGCAGCGATCATTTGGGGTTTTGTGTCCTCCCGAGCACGCCTCACTAAACGCTTCCTCCCGGCAAAGCAATTAGTTTCAGACATACTCTCCATGAAGACACCCACTCCTGTCTCACCTTCAAGTGAGTCATCCAAACCAATACTAAATCTACCTCAGCCATTTAAAATGCCTTTTGAGGTTAGAAAGAATTGAGTTCTAACCAGTGTACAGACCTTAGGGTTCCCGACAGCCAGCCTGAGTCCACACTGCTGCAGCTGGGAGCTGTTGGGTTAGGAATTCACAAAGGATTCCTCATTCCTTGTTGCTTTTCTTTCTCCTTGCTAATTTGTTACAAGCTTGCATTCCTAATATTAACAGATTAATTTTAAGTTATAGTAATTAAATACTAATTAATCCATTTTATGAACAATGCCTTCCTTTTATCTATAACTATTTACCTGACATACAAATATTTTGGTAGCAATTAAACATTAAAATATAACCTGACACTTTCCAAACTGCATTTAGTCAAGTAAACAAGCAACTGTGTTACTTTTATCAGTCACTTAAAACTGTTGAGCAGCAGAGCCCAGCGCAGTGTTAACGTGGCTGAAATAATGACAAGCCTGGGTTGGAGTGAGTACCTGCTCTCAAGATACCCCCATGGTAATTGTGCGACTTATTTTGGATGGACCACATTCAGGTCTCACATTAACGTCTGGGTTAGAGCACCTAAGGCAGCCATCGCCCGTTTGCTCGCAGGATAGAGGAGTCGGAGCAGACTTAGCTTGAGAAAATCCAAGTGCCTCCACTCAAAGTTCCCTGGCCCATGGTCTCAAAGGAAATGCTTGGAGTCAATCTGGCTCACATCGAAGGCAGCTTTCTCATAGCCACCGCAGTTGTTGTCCCAGCCATGTGCAAATCTGTTGGTGGGAAAGATGGGCACTCTTCAGCTTGTGAATGGAATGAACTCCAAAAGTTCATTTGTAAAGTTCCAGAAACCCAGCACTACATGTTGGGATGAGATTCCAGAACCAATCCCTAAAGAGCTCACCTTGACCTTTTAAATGCAGCTGACAGCAGTGAAGCCGGCTGTAGAGAAGGTGCGTGAGATGCCCTTGCTTCCAGCTGGAGCCGCAAACACAGTGATTCTTGGGGAGTACGGTGGTGGAAAGGAAGGTGATACCTGGAGTGACCACAGTGTACGGGGCTATTCCCGTGGGAGTGAGGGCACCGTCCTGGAGTAGCCTGCAGAAGACTGTGTTGTGTTGCTTGTAATTCAGGGCAGTTCACCCAGTCTGGGGGGCTCCGTGTTTAGACCCAGGTTCAGGAGCTGGGCATATAGAGGGTCTTTATAAGGTGGTTTAACGGTGTTATTGGGTACTTCCCTGGTAACTAATCCATTTATCGGATGTTTCCTAGAAGCCGTGCTAGCCACCTTCCCCATTTCTCCTCCTTCTTCTGTATCTTCCCCTTCCTTCTCTTCCTTCTTTCCTTTTGCCTCTTTGTTTCCCTAAATAAACAATCTTCCTAAACTGCTGACAAATTCCTTGAGTCCCATTTCTGCAAAGAGATCCAGATATATTTTTAGATTTACGTTCTTACCACTTTTCTTTTTTCTGTAGGGTCTTCTGTTTCACGATCAACTTGAGCATCTCACCCTGCCAACAACCTTTATTGCTGAGATGCCTGCAACTCTGGAACGATAAGCTCTCTGCTCAATTTTTCCTCCCACTTGTGCTTTCAAAAAGGCATTTAAGTGGTGGGTAGCAGTCTTCTTATTAAACATAGTTTGTTTTGGCAAAGTGTTATTTTCCTAAAAAGGAGAGAACACTGGTTAAAACTGCACACTTGTGGGCGAGTTCTAGCCTTAAGACAGATTGTTACTTCCAAAACGTTTTCTTAAGTCCCTACCAAGAGCTGCACTAGATAGAGAGGGAAACCCCTGTCCTCAGGCCGTTGGTTTACTGGGGGGGACCCTGGTGATAAATGTCATGTAAGGGCAATGTGAGGGCCAGACAAAGTGAGTGGGAGACTCAGTACACTCTTGTCTGCCTGCTTCCAGACTGATTCAGTCGGTGCTGCTTCAACTTGCCCTGATGGCTGACATTGCCCTTGTGGGGAATTAAAACCCTCGGTCTTTTTGCAAGAGGCCATGTTAACCTGAGGCTTTCCCACCCAGTTTCAGTGAAGCTGATTTGCTAGCCCTAAGTGCATGGTGTCCCAGGTATCCCCTGACTTGAAGTTACTGAGCCTGACCCCTGTTTGCTTTATGAAGTTGGATTCTGTTCCTCAGTGTTAGTGATCTCTGCTGACTTTGTGTCAGCAAGATACTCTGTGTCTTCCCAGCTTGGCGATGCAAACGTTTTTCTTTTATTCTCCTATTCTTGACTTAGTGTGATTTTGCATAAGTCATTACATATTTTACCCATAGATGACATATGTAAAAAATACTTCTTTGAGAGTTATTCGTATTACTTTGCAAAAGAGTTCTAGTAATTAAGTAGAGTGGTTGTCTAGGAAAAGACAACAATCGAAAGAACTGAGTTCCTGCTCCAAGGAAAATGACGTACAGAGTGGCATCTAACACACTACAAAAAGGAGAGGCTTACAGTGACACGAAAATGAGAAGATATATACTGTGCAATGAGACTTTGGGCTAGCCGCTTGGAAAAAAAGAAACATGTTAGGTAAAAAAATACATCTTATGTGAAAAATTCATCTGAAAAAAATACGAATATTCATTTTACACAAAAATCAATTTAAGGTAAATAAATATTCTAATTGAAAGCATGGGAGTTCAGGGAAAAAGTCACATTTTTGTTACATTGGTCTGATTTGGGGAAGGACATTTAAAAATATGGATTTGAATTATTCTGGAAAAGAATAAGATATGTGATCTTTAATGACAATTTCAAGTCTACTTAAGGCAAATAAAAAAATAAAGTGAAAGAAGTGGTAAAGTTGGGAAAAATACATTTTTGACAAAGAACTCTACAAGTGAAGAAGGAGATAAACCTCTGAACAGGAAAAGAATCAAAGTTCGGATACGTTATAATAGCAGTAACCACACATATGGCCTGCATACTTATCAAAAGTTTGTAACCTTGCTGATGGTAGAAAATGTAAATTAGATGGAAATAAAAAGTCCATGTTTTAAGTTGGCAAACATTTAACCGACGGCGATAACCAGATGGCGGCCCCACCCCCGCACGTTGTGTCATGTCCAAGGCTGCATGTTTTCTGCAGGAAGTTAACAAAATATGTTTACATTTAACATGTACAACTTCAGTGAGAGGTTGAGTTTCCCTTTCTTTTTTCTTGCTATCTGATTATTATCATTAGTAGGATTTTGATTTTTTGATACATCTGGAGCATTTTCACAATAAGAAAAACATTAATTTTAAGATTAAGTATTCTTCCTTGCCTGTGTACATTTTAAGCACTAAAAAAATCGGAATCGAATTTGCAAATAAAAGTTCCCCTCCAGTTGTGCCCCACAGTGTTCCGGAGAGGACGTGAGGTGGCTGCCAGTCAACATGAAATGATGTTTAGCATCACCGAAGGAGGAGGGCTGGAGAAGAGAGACAAAAAGTGGTGAGGACAGGACCCAGGAAGGAGGCAGGAATGATAAGCTTCCCACACTTTGCTTCCTGCTTTCATCAGCTAATTAAAAACAAACAAAAATGGTAAACTAGTTATACAGTAAATGTGTCCAGGAGATAAACAACTAGAGTAATGGTTTAAGTGAAGTGCCCTTGATCTTGTTGAGTCCAGTCCAAAGTCCCTCCCAGGACTTTGGGTCTGGGATTGATGAAAGGCATTTGAAAATTCCTGTGATCGGCCCAGAAAGAAAGGTCTTCCTGCTAAGAGCTTCTACAGCAAGAGGAACCATGCTCCACATTGTCCTTCCCAGCAGTGTGATGCCTGGGGTGTATCTACTTGTCTGTGTGATCTTCACTCTCCAAGCAGTGGCCATCTCAGTTTAGTGTCTGAAGCCTTGTGAGGCTGACAAGGGGGCTCAGCCTCCCTCCTCACTGATTCCATGGTCTACATGACTTTTTTGATGATGGAACTCAGGGGTAAAGAATGTGAGCCTAAGCTTCCGAGTCTCTCATTCTTTTTACATTTTTTCTGGTCAACCTCTCATTTCTTTCTTTTAAGTCCTATCCACTGAGATGGCATACAGGGAAAATTTGGGAAAGTTAACACAGTATAATGATATGAGAGAATTTAGTGTACCTAGTGCGCTCAGCTGCTGGAGATCGGTGAACTGAGCTGGCGTCTAGTAGGTACCACTGCATGCGACAAGGCCACCTGCCCCTGGTTTAGCTAAGAGAAGAGGAGCTGCAGAACACAAAGTAGTTCAAGGTGTGGAGGTCGCTGACCTTCCCCCACTGTGTTTTGTGTCTGCCTGCTGTGGTTGCCATACCTGGTC
>PVKM010013206.1:0-20544 GCA_004027735.1 Carollia perspicillata
CTGACAACTTGTTGATAGCAGAAGATTTCTTAGGTAGAATACATAAAGCATAAGCAGGAATGGGAAAAATAAAAATAAAAATTCGACAAATTATTTAAAAGTCCCCAGCTCTGGCTGTTGAAAAGGCACTATTAATAAAGACAAAATGTAAGATATAAGCTGGAAGAAGATAGTCTCATATGTTAATTAGAAAATGGGATAAACTTTCCAGAAGAATATAATGTGACTGGCTGATTTTGCATGGAAAGTTGCTCAGCCTGATGGGCCAGGGAAAACACAAATTATCCTATATTTCAGACTGTGAGACACACCTAGGTTTTAGAGGAGGAAAATAGAAAAAAATTTTTGAAGCGAAAAAGGTAGTGAAATATTTAATTGCATAAATAACATAGTATTTCACCAATGTAATCACCAATGTAAATGTAAACAGAACTCAACAGCAGCATTAACCATTATTCCTCCTAAATTGGGGGAGGGGAGTGTGTTTTATAGTCTGAAAAATATGGTAAAATTACAGCATGCTACCACCATTCCCCTACCAGAAAGGTTACAATACAGAGACTGACAAGGAGGTCAGGAGAGAAACTATAACTCATCTCAGTTGTTGATGTAAAATTTCAAACTTATCCAACATCGTTGGCCTTTCTTCCAAGTTCAACATGCACACACCACATGACTCAGCATGCCACTCCTTGGTATTTACCAAAGACAAATGAAAATATACCACCAAACAAACTCAGTTTCCTATCTTTACTCTTGGTAGCCTCAAACTAGGAACAACTCAAACATCTATCAACTATCAAGTGGCTATATAAACTATTATCCATGCTGCATCCATATTGTATGATATATCCATACAGTAGAATGCTATTCTGGAATTAATAACTGACTACTGATGTGTGCCACAGTGTAGATGAGTTTCAGAATCACCATGCTGGGAGAAGGAAGCTAGCCACAGAAAAATATGTGCAATACCATGCATTTTACATCTGTCTCTGGAAAAGACAAATTTAATCTCTGGTGACCTAGATCAGTTTTTGTTGAGGCTGAGGTGGTATGAAAATGGCTTGGGACAAATAAAAGGAATTTTCTGTGATGACACTTTTTGTGATGAACAGTCTGATGACAGACTGTTCAATAACCTTGATTATGGTTGTAGATACATTGCTGAATGCATTTTTCAACTCATAGAACTGTGCAATTAAATTGATGTTAGTTTTCATGTGTGTCATACCTACATAAACTCAATTTTAGAAGAATATGTCTATGTGTATAGACCTCTTACTGTGTGTGCTGTTCACCACTTGAATCACTGAACCAATTACTAGATTCTCTTGGTTATCTTATCAGTACAAAAAATAAGTTGTTTCAAACACTGATCTCTTTTAATCACTTTGCTTTGTCTCATGTGACATTGTCCTTCAGTCTGACAACTTCAGTGATCTAAAACTGATCATGCTTTCTCTAAGTTTCATTCTTAAGTAAGAAACAATCTCTACACTTCTCTTTAGTCATTTTCCTTTCACTGAGGAAAGAGGAGATATGGAAGGTGTCCAAGAAATATGAAACCAAGAGGCATTTTAAAAAATCGAGGATGAAAAACTAAATTATTGAATTTTCACAAGGAAGAAGAAAGGTAAGTGAATTTCTTGTCCAGGTAAGAGGTAAAGGAAAAAAGCAAGTTAGGTAACAAAAAGCAACCTAATGATGAGGGTGGGGTGGAGATGTCTTAGAAGAGTAATAATTAGTGGATTAGTGGGAAAAATATTGAAAGAATCAAGTAATATACACATTTGTTCCTTAAAATCCTGAGGCTCACAATTGTGTAGGCACAAAGAGGACTAAGACCCTTGTTTTTCACTCCTGTAGTTTTTTATCAAAGTTCTGAACGTTCTAGAGGAGGACCTCTAAAGGAGGACCTCCTAAAAGACCTCCTCCTTTTTGCTACCAGCCACTTGTGTTGCCATGGTCAAGTTGCTTAGCCTTGTGGGCCAAGTTGTCTGAGACAGTTATGTCTTCCGCATTGTGAAGGACAGATGTTTTCTTTCAATCAGTCTTGAATGTGGGAATAGATATTACACACAGAAACAAATCCAAAAATTTTATAACCCTAAAATTATCTACCAATCTTACTTTTTTCTGTTGCCAATATAGTTGTAATAGGACACAGTTCAATACAATACAATTTTGCTCAGGCAGATACTGTATTTTTTTAATTTTAGTTGTAAACAGATAAATTTTATTTTGCTTCACTAAAAGTTCAATATTAAGACTTACAAATAAATAAAAAATTAATAGGACCAGTTTTAATAGAGCTTCACTCCTTAATACATTATTTTAAACCTGTTTACATGCAGTGCTAGCAAGTATATCAGTGGTCACTTTTTCTGCACACATTTTTATCTATTTGGATTGTTCACTGAAGGTATTAATATAACAGCTCAAATATTACTTAACTACCAATGAGCAAGGTGCCTACAAATTTATAGCCTGGGAGAATCTCTGCCCTCATTTTTGTATCTTAGCTATTGTAGTCTACCCAGTAGAAGGATGTCTTAAACTATAACATATCTAGACTAAAATTGTAATGAGCATTCTCCAAAAAACCTAGCTTCCCCATGATAGGTCAGCATTCAGTTTTCAAATTTAGTTCCGTCAATGGAGCCGGTCAAGTTTCTCTCTTCACAGTGGTGATGGGTCTCATTACTGGCTTTGGTACTGGAATGGAGGGTATACATCATACACTGCATGAAGACCATGGGACATCTTATTGTTCTCATTGACATCCTTCTTAACCTTGTGATTTGGCAACAAATTTTTAATTACGTGATTGGCAAAGTCTTATTTTCCTTGGCAGTGTTCCTAGCTTAAGGCTTGAATACAAAGATTCTTTCCTCAGTAGTAAGGGTGGACCAGTCAAAAGTGCTACTTCATAGGTCAAACCTAGCTCTCTTGTCTCCAACATTCTTATCCAAGCTACATTTGGCCGATGCTAAATAATAGCAACAGAAGTTGGCTCATCTGTGATTCTTCGATTATGTCTAGCAGCGGTTCCAACATCTTTTTTTGGCTTGCTGCTAGGAGTCATTAAAATAAATTGGTACTGTGCCAGCAACATTGTTAATTGTCTTCCTAACTTAGGTGGCTGGAATTACTTTCACACTCTGAAGATACTCCACAGAATAGAAGCTTTCTTTCTCTTTCTTACACTGTGGCTGGGTCTTTCACGTCTCTGAATTCTTCCCCACGTGAAAGGCTTCATGTTTGCCTGGACCTCTACATTATCAAAGGTGTATACTGTAACACTTTTGCATCAAAATGTAACAATGGGGTTCATTGCAATATCAATCTTCAAAGTGAATGGTCAGTATGCTCATGTCCCTGGTAAATACAAGGAAGCTTAAGATGGTGTTATTTATTAGATTATTGAGAATGACCTCATATTCCCTGTTTTGGAATATATTCCCAGATATAGGGAAGTGGCAAGATTCACACAACTCTGGTTTTCTACATAGTTGCTAGGACAGGCTAGTACAACCTGTTGGAGAAAGTGGTGGATACAAGGCTGACGATAAATTCATTAGAAGTGTAAAGTTTTAGAAGCCTACATGTATCATAAAAATATTAGCTAATATACTACCTAGAAGTTATTTATTCCAACATTCTTAAAGATTAAGTAAAATGAGGCCTGAATTATAAATTTGGTTTGTAAAAACGAAGCTTATTATTCATTTTGGAAAGGGCAGGATTGGCTTACGTCTTAGTTCAAATCCAAGTTTACTGGGAGTGATAAACAAAGCACTTTAATAATCTATGAAAAAAGAATATTACTTTCCTTCAAACGTACACTTTAAGATTTAAAAGAAAAATTTTGAAGACTAATGCCCTGAAAAGTATAAAAGGATGGCACACATTTTAAAAATAATTTCTGGAGAGGGAATCAGAATTAAAAAAATTTACAGTTTTCTATGGCTAAGATTTATAAAACAGATAATTTGAAAACTTCACTGTGACTAGTACATACTTTAACCAAATTATTTAGTAGAAAAATTTAAAATACCAAGTTGCTTTTGTCAGACAGAACATCCAGTTCACTACCTACCACCAACCACTTAAACCTAATATATCAACAACACCACTGCAAATTTAAAAACCTATATTTACCATGATATCAGCATTTAGAAACACCTGTGTTTATTTTATTTGCCCTACATACAAACAACTAAAATTATGTTTGAAAGCTTCTGGGACAGTAGAGATTTGATATTAATACAGGATATTAATACAGGATTAATACAGGATATTAATACAGGATTTGATATTAACACCCTCTATAGTCCATGGTAACAGTATTTGCATGTTCACTATTGTATCTGTGATGTCTTCTAGAATTCGGTAACTTATATTTAATAAGCGGATGCCTTGATCTACCCAATAAACACTAAATGGATAATTATTTTCCTAACTTGTTCCAGTTCCAGCCAGAGCAGGGCCACCAGTCCCAACCGAGCTCATTCTTTAGCACATTCCCCATCCCAGTGCCCTCAGCACTCCAGAACAAGAGAGATGCAGATGAACAGAAACAGGCAACGTGGCCCCTCAGATTGGAACCGCACGTGATTTTGGAAGCAGTGCCTGTTTGCAAGTGAGTAGTAGATTATAAACTAGAGAGGGGAAGCAACTTCTGTCTTGACTTTGTTAGGAGTAAATGATACATATTTAACAAACAATGAAGCTGATGAATTGTATCATGCAAGGGGTAACGAGAGCTGGTTTTAGGTGGATGTGGTTCCCAATTGCCGCTCTCACACATTGACCCAAGGGCAATTTAAAGCAACTGCCACAGAAAATGTTCACCTCAGCAGCCTGTTTTCGGGGCTATTTAAAGGGGATTAGGATTTAGGTGGTCAAGATGGACCAGGAGATTTCTATAGATGCTGATATACAACAATTTCTGCAATCTATTACCAAGTTAATTTATAAACTTCCAGCCATCTGGGGGGAAATGTTCCTTTGTGGAACTGATCCAAATGGTTACCAACAGGTGATCTATGTGTTTAATAATATGTTAAAATGTGCCCCTTGGAACAATGGGTACGGCGATACTGCTTTTTAAACCACATGTTCGTTCAAGTGCTCATCCTAAAGACTTGGATATTGGTATGCACAGGAAGTATGATTCCCCCCAATTTTAAAAAATATGTTTACCTTTACATTCCATGTGATCTAGTGAAATAATATTTGTAGGGTATATTATGTATGAAAGCTTCTATGAATTGCAGGGAGATTTAGAAATGAGAATGCAGTGATTCTTACCCCAAGGGATTACCTTTACAAACTGCATGCATGCCCATTAAAAACAGACAGTCCTTTCTTTCTTCCCTATAATCAGTAAACATCAAAAGAAAAAAAAAACCTGCAGGGTTGTTCTAGCTGGTGCCTAGTTTGCTGTGAGGCTAATGTTACTTATCTCATTTTGGAAGCAGAATCCGTGATTCATGTTAAACAAACTTAAATGAAAAAGATTTATCTACTCTTTTAATATCTAATTATACTAATTTCATCAGATTCCTGAAAGGTGCTCTCTGGAACCAATCAATGGAAACATGGACATAATTATACAACTAGAGTCACACTGTGTTATATGGGGAAGGTCTATTCTATTTATTCTAACAGAGATTAATAGCTGTCATGAACTATTATATCTTCAGGATTTTAACAATTATATCAATAACTCAAGGTGAAGCACTTCTTTCTCCAGTGAATGTTGGGGTAGTAAAGTTTCAAAAATTTTATTAATTTTTAAGTATTTAAAATGTGCACCTTTAAGCATTTAAAAATTTCCTGGGTTTAACCCAGGAAGTCAAGTTTAATTTCAATTATTAAAGTGTGTATTTATTTTTATTTCCACATTAAAAAAAGCTAACCATGCTTCAAAGGAAAATAATATTTGAAATAAAATTCCCACTTAAAACATCAAGAGATAATTAGTTCTTCCACATGCCACTGTTGCCTCTCTGGGGGCTGCAGGCTTAAACGACACTGATTATACCTGCTCCCCGAATGCATTATTCATGAAATTGGCGATACAGCGTCCTCCAGCAGCCTGTCATTTTCCATTACATTCCATCAAAGAACCATATGCCACGCTCACAGCGTATTGATACTGAGGCGCCCATAACGTATTCAGAAAGGCATATGGAGGCATTACAGGATATTTTTGAAGATACTTCTATACTGCTTCCAATGGCGTATATGATCGTATAATGTGTAAGAAGCTTTCACCAAGGAGGGACTAGGTAGCCACCCACTATTAGACCTAAGATGTAATATGAAAGCTTTCTTGGCTGTTTTCCTTACCTGTTGAAGAAGGTTAACAAGGTGCTTGTAAATATGAAATGTAGTAAAAGCACGTGAAGCCGAAAAGTGTTCAGTCCTAGAACAACGAAGTTCAACAAGAGGTAACTGTACCAGCTCAATGTCTAGAATGCCAAAAGGTAAGAAGGGGGTCATAAGGAGGTAAGAGGCACCTCACGTTGTAACCAACAAAAGCAGTTCCTGTTTGTCCTATTTTGGAGCAATCAACATTTTACAAAATACACTTTCTTTCCACAATGTAGAATGTTGGCTGATAGACGTCTCAGTTAATATGGACAGAATCCTTGTGGCTGCAAGAAGACTGACACTTTGTAACCCCAACACCATAGAGTTACACAGACGCCTTTCTTCTGGCTTGACAATGCCATGTGTCACCAGATGATAACATTTAGTTCCACATTCCTGTTACTCTGAAATGTGGCGCTGCGCTTTTTATCAGTGGGAAACACAATCAGACGAGGATTTGATTATTAAAACAGAAAACTGCCTCCCCTCACCCCTCTTTTGAAGAGCAGTTAACAATGGTGGCAAAGAATTCACATGCTGCTCACCCCTTTACCTAAGCACATTAAAGATTCACTGGTTCTAAGATGAAGGAAATCACCAATGCCTTTAGACATGCAACATCCTTTACAACTCGAGCTATCTCAATTTCACATTTGGGGATTATTCTTCACATTCCTTTTCAAGGAAGAAGTGAATATAATCTCAGTATATGGGACACAAAATCTAAAACTCAGCTAGACAAATTCCTTTAGAGTGACATTGTAGGAAGAAAATTTGCATGCTAATACTCTGGAGCTCCAGTGCTGGGTTTGTGATGAATTAATAGGCTAACATGAATGACTAAGTACGATGTTGGGGAGAACACTTGCATTTTGAGTTTAGGACCAACCTGGTTCTATAGGAAAAGTATTTCTGAGATCAGATGGAAGGTTAGAAAGGCAACTGTCAAATTGCCTATGTTTGTAGCAACTGTCACTGAAATACAACTATGAGCCACTGGCATTTACCAGAAATAATTGAGATTTATGGCAGAGACCACTATAGGGAGCAATGCATTCTCTCTTGATAATCCATTTAACCCCAAAGAATTTTTATCCATTAAACTTTATTTCATGATAATTGAAATCTATTACATTCAAGTCACAAAAAGTGACAGAAAATGTTGTTTATGTGATCCATGGTTAAGAATGACATATGACTGAAGGCCAGAATAAATAGCACATGTGTATATAATACTACACATGCATATATTACAGATGCATATATTACATGTAATGCATATGTAGTTGTATACACAAAGTGCATACTTTTTTCCCCTAAAAATACAAGTGGTAACAGATTAAGTTTAGAGAGACATTTATCTCCTATGTATAAGTGTGTGTGGATGTCCATACACAGACTTACATAGAGATATATTTATGTATATATATATATATATATGTACAGTTTCATTATAAATATATTCATGTTTTACAACACATAGATTGGCAATTTTTGATACTCTGATCAGTTTTGTCACTTCAGCTTTCCAAATCATTCTTCTCAAGATGATTCACCAATTTAGCTAAATTTCTATTAAAAACTGATCTATGCTGTCCTTTATTCTGATTTTACATTTAAGTCTATATATTAATTAGATATTATTTTTTAGAAATAATAGATATAATAATCAATGTTAATTGATTCAATTTGTAGAGTTTGAGTTCTGGTTAACTGAATTTGTTTATCATGACAAATGACATTTAACACATGAACTATTTTATAATTTGCTTGATCAGTGATATCTTTTAAATATTATTTTATTGTTCAATATCACAATTAATGTATTTTCAAATTAGCCCTAACACATTTTCAAAATATAATTAACTTAAAAATAATTTTAAGTCTAGATCAAAGGTAAGATGAAAAACTATCAGGATGAAGTTCGAGTGCACCCTCTAACTTCTAAACAAATGTAGTTTTTATTTTACCCTCACGATTTATCACCCACACACACCCACTACTTGTACACTTTGTTATTAATATACTCACCAAAATTTATGCCCTTTATGGTAACAAGGTGACTTTCCCAAGTGTTGTGTATACTTTGGCAATAACCAGTTAATTATCATTTTTTTCTAGAGAATTAGCTTATGTCACCTAAATATTGAATTATTTGTAACAGACAAAATAGCATGAAACCTGCAAGATACTTGTTTGATGGTCTTTGTGGGGCATTCTTTTCCAAACCAAGAAAGCTTTTGATTTCAAGCTTGATTTTTGAAGCAATAATACCTTAAGTAGTAAAAGTGTCACCTTCATGGTGGATAATGTAGTGATGAACATGAAACGTAACAGTGGAAAGATGTTTCTTAGGCTTTTCATTATAAATGTTGTATAACGTTGACCTCTATGCAGCTCCTCAGAAATTTAGGTGTCTGCTTGAATATCCCAGACAGATTCTGCTGTATTACTATATTCTCAGATGCACCTTTTGAAATTGTGCTTTTAAAAATGACACCATTTATGGAACTCATAAAGAATATGATTTCTCTGGAGTTTTAGGTGATTCCAGTGAAATATGGAAAAGCATGCCACAATAAATATAGTAGTATTAGATCTTTCCTTGAGGCAGTTAGGTAAGGGGTCCAAGAAGTATTTAAAGACCAAATCAGCTGGTCTTTTAAGTGCTTCCTAAATGTAAGTAATCTACGGAGATTTTAACAACTTGCATTCAAATGACTGTTTGCTTCTTCAAGTAAATTTCAAGACATGTTACCAAATTTTCTGTAATATTTATAATTTATAAAATTAAACATTGGATTATAATTTTGAAACTAAACTTCCCTCTTCCCCAGTGTAATAAGTACCCCAGTTTCCTTCTTTTGCTCTTATATTAAGGATATTAATGTTATAAGAGGTAGACAGGAAGAGATATAGAAATATTTTAAGCCAGAAAGTTATTTGAATATTAGTGGGGCGTCATTCCATTTTGAAAAAGTAATACTAGGTCAAGTGCTATCAGCACTTTTGGGGACATCAAAAGGTCAGCAGCAGAAGCAACAGCAGAATAACCCTTTTTTTGTGTGTGTGTGAGGTTGCTACCTATTTCCTTAGCCTAATGTTCCAGTTATCCAATAAACACTGTCGGGCCCCCAGTCTCCATCCAATACATTTATTCTCTAGATTACTTTGAGTGCACTCAGGACTACCTGACTGGTCAGAAGATTCTTAGAAGTGAGGTTCAAAGAAATGGGTAATAATTGGGAAGTGGGTCCTTGACAGTTAGGGCTAGCCAAATACAAGCTGGTTAATAATCCAATACTGCAATATTGTGCAAATGCATGAACAGGATGGCAGCTAACTATATCACCACCTAGGGCTGCCCTGAATAAATTCTCCATTGAACGTGAAGCTGTGCAACAAGATTTCTATGCCTGCAGGATAAGGTAGCCGAATAACCAGAAATAAGAATAACTTAAATCCCTAATTCTTAGCATAAAAAACATATCTAAACTGAACGGGTTCCTATAAGTGTTCTAAAGGAAACTTAGCAACATTTGTAGAGCTAGACTATTTTCTGCAAACACCTTTACCAGTTTGTTCTCAAAGGAAACCAATGTTATCTGCAGCTGCATCAGGTCTCTTCTGTGAAAATGTGGGTATTTACCAGGTAAGACAGAGGCTCTGAGAATTATACGAGAGATTTTTAAGGACCAGGGTATATCTATTTGCAAAGCCCTAATGATGTGTTTGTGGCGATCAGAGAAGTCCTTCCTTGAGGGACTACTCTGTTCTTGCGTTTACTGACAACGCTGTAAGTCACCACCCAAAGGAGTTCCTTGTATCAGAACACTGCCGTCCAAACAGCAACCTCATCCTCCGCAGTCCTATAACTCATTAGATTTAGAAAGCAACGTGTCCTGGGAGCCTCATGTAGTCTTCCAGGGCCTTGATAATTTAAATTAATGATAATCTAAGGATTGAAAGAGAAGAATTCCATTCACATTAAGATATCCATATATTGTCTCTAGTTAGTTCATGGATTGAAACTTCTAGCTTAAGAAGCTAAGATTAGTTTTTATTATTATTTTTTCCTAAAAGAAAAGTGGCTTTGGGTATATATATATATATATATATATATATATATATATATATATATACCCAAAGCCACTTTTATATATAGAGATATATATATATCTATCATAAAATAAAGACTAAATAATATAGTATCAAAATAAATCTTTGGTAGTCAATAAAGAAAGTGATAGTAATTTAACAACGTAGAATTTCTAGTTTCCACTTATCTAGAGCTACTCATACAAAACCCCGTGGATC
Organism: Carollia perspicillata; assembly: GCA_004027735.1. Lineage (NCBI taxonomy): Eukaryota > Metazoa > Chordata > Mammalia > Chiroptera > Phyllostomidae > Carollia > Carollia perspicillata. The sequence continues at coordinate 10,702 of PVKM010013206.1, forward strand.
CAGCTATATCTCAGGATCTGTTCTCAAGTACATGGGACAGGAGAATAATAGACCCTTTAAAAAGAAAATATCCGGCTGTTTTATTTTTTTTCTTTGTTTATTTTGGCTCAATGCTGGATGGTGTTGATGGGGTTTAATGGACTCCACCATTTCACTGGTGGTGAGAGGTTTCCCTTTCTCAGAAGCCACATGACACCTTTTAGCTTCTTGTTTCAATGGATCCACCAAGAACAAAAAGTTTAAGTAAGGTGCCTGACCATAGCAGCCCAGGGGAGAGCCAAAGGCTAATACGCTAATGAAATAACGAAGAGAATTCATTCTCATGCCTACCTGTACCGTAATGCCAATATTATAAGGTAACAAAAAAAATTAAGACCATATTGAAGCAGAATATTCAAAGACTCTTTGGTCAAAAGATATTGACCAATGTAGGGGCTAATTACAGACAAAAGAACAAAGAAACAACAAAGTAAGCAAGCCCTCACCGTCAGCTTTAGAAACGTAAGTTACAGATTTTAATTTTCCTATGGATGTGTCATTTTTCTACATGATTAAGATTTTCTCTATATTTCTTTCCTATTAACACATTATTTTATGTGGACTTCTATCCCTTAATGAGTTGGTTAGCGACCTGCATTCACAATGAGGAATTGAGAGCACTCGGGTCTTTGGCTTGCCCCTGGACATAGTAAGTAATAAAACCTTGAACTGTGCGAGGGGGGAATGTTCAATAGTACAAGGAGGAGTGGACTTGGTGAAGCTGTTGATATTAGGAAACATACATGGAAAGATGGGTATATGTTAATGTTTGCAGCTACAACTGTGGACTGATTGGACATGTATTGGACATGCAATGGACATATACATTGGACATGTATCATTTTTGGACAGGATCTATGTTTAGAGACTTCATACTGTTGTGAGCCGGGAAAATGCCACCATCTCATGAATTTAAGACTTTTGGTCCTTGTCGTTTGGGAGTTAGTTACTGAACACATCTACACTTAAGGATGACCACATGCCAGGCACTATTCAGGACACATATGCAGTACATTCATGGAAACTTATTAGAAGGTGAGGTTAATAAGACTATAAGCACATGAAGTCCACACACCAAATATATAAAATACTAAATTAACTTCAATGCAGAACAAGTGTCAATCTTTTATTATCAATGGCTAGAGACTGAAGTTGCAGAATACAACCGTTTGGTGGGTTCTGTTAACGGATCAGTCAAAAAGAACTTTCAACATCTGAAACTGTGTCAAGAGGAAGATACAAAGGATTTTTGAGGAAACGAACATTTCCCCTGGCAGCAGATACCTGGCTTTTTGAAGTACAGCCAATAAAGCAATGGGTGACGAATTACAAGGCTATGCTATTTTGCAAGAAAATAGGCCATGAAAACAGAGGTGGATAATGTGAATGGATATGCAAAGTATATATTCCACAAACAAGGAAGTCATTGGGCCCCGGATAATTTAAACTAAGATACAGAGGGCTCAGTGGGGGAGCTGGCCATGCCAGAAACACCAACCTTGTGATTAGAATGTTTTAGCTGAGTCACATGATGTCGTCCCCACTTCTGAAGAGGGAAGATAGGGATCGAGTTCAACCTTTGACCCATAATTTAATCAAGGATAGCCTCAGTAAAACTTGACACTGAATCTTGGGTAAGCTCTTTTGGTTGACAATACTGGGCGCATATTGTTGCACAGCAATGTGCTCAGTGGCCTGGAGGAAGACATTTCCTGATCCCATGAGGACAGAACAGGGAAGCCTCATATTGGGGAGCTTCATGGACCTCATGCCATGCATCTCTCCTTTCTGCTGGTTCTAATTTGTATCCTATTTGCTATAATAAAACTAAAATAGTAGGCATAGCTTCCCTGAGTTCTGAATTGTTCCAGCAAGCTATCAAAGACTTGTGTGGAAGACTAGTGGGAACCCCTGACTTTGCACTGTTGGTCAGAGTGAGGGCAGCCCTGGGAACCCCAAGTTTGTGGCCCATGTGTGAAGTGACAACTACCTTGTGGAAAAGTCTGTCCTCAGTCTGTGAGGTTTGGACTAACTCTAGGGAGTTAACAACAGAAATCACTGCACATACAAAACAGGATTTTTTTTTTAAAGAGTACCCAAAGAGAATGGGTGTGAGCTGGACTTGCCTCTGCACTACCCATGTTAAAACAAAAGAGAAATTTACTACAAATAGATTTCATTGCTAGTTTTAAAGGAAGGTGCTCCCCTGTCAAATCCATTGCATGTTTAAATGGTTTAATCTTGTTACCTGAAATAGAACTCGTTCTAAGAACTCTGTCATTCTGCTCTTTGTTTAGAAAGTATTTTCAAATACTAATTGTATTAATAGATAAATAATTCGCTTACCTCCATCCTGCAGCGAAGGGTAGAACAGTGGTCGACCTACCGTTTATGATGCACATCTGATTCAAGAAGACAATCACTCCGTGCTTTGTTTAGAAGACACTCTCAAATGTCAGTTGCATTAATGATTCTATAATTCACTTATCTCCTTCCATAAGGGAAGTGTAGAACACTGGTTGACTTAACATTTATGGCGCATGACTATTCTAAGACCTCAGTCATTCTGCTCTTTGTTTAGAAGACACTCTCAAATAGCAGTTGCATTAAGGAATGAATAGTTCACTTACCTCTATCCTGCAGTGGAGGGTAGAGTGACGGTCGACTTACCATTTACAGTGCACTCCTCCAGGATAGCTGTGCTCCCACGAAGCCAAGATGCTTTTGTTCTTTATTCCAAGTCCAAGCGACCTGAAAAAACATGCCACAATAGTTGCTGTACCTTTATTCCTGCTTGCAACGTTAGCAGGTGAAACTGAATGGTGAATAATGGGACTAAATTACAGACCTGGCTTGGGTTTATGTCTCATCATCATATCTTCCTCAACCTAGCGAGTGTCTGCTACATATAATACACAATGAATGCATGGTACATTGAGTTGTGGACAGCTTTCTATAATTGACAATATACAGGGTCTGGCACAAATAATGTCCTTTTAATTACAAAATCTTTTATTACAAAATCACAAGCATGTAATTCTGTAACATAACAATATCACACTCAAGGACACCATATGTCATTTTAGATGAAATGTTCAAATTAAAACTATAAATTATTACACCCTTAGTATTACCCTACCAACCACACTGAAGCAGGCCTTACTTCTGCCAGATCCTGTATATAATGGGTAATAAGAATCTGAAATGTTCAGTCCTGGCTGGTGGAGCTCAGTGAATTGAACATGGGACTGTGAAGCAAAGGATCACTGGTTCGATTCCCAGTCAGGGCACATGCCTGGGTTGCAGGCCAGGTCCCCAGTGGGGGACACATGAGAGGCAACCGCACATTACATTGATGTTTCTCTCCCACTCTTTCTCCTTCCCATCCCCTCTCTCTAAAAATAAATAAATAAAATATTAAAAAAAAACAATCTGAAATATTCAGTCCAGATACTTATTTAAATCTTGCTTAAATCTTATTTAAATCTAAGGTTAAGTATTTTTCAGAATACACGAATGTTAATATTAAAAAGTTCTATATCAACTGCACGTTTATTTTTCTAATGCTCATTTTATAAGACATGACATTCAAATCACCCAAAATAGTGTGTTTTAGCATCTAGAAAAGGTACTTTGTTTCCATGTCTTTGAAAGAAAATTGAGGCAAATCTTTACTCTAATGAGAATATTTATCAAAATTTCCTAGTTAAGGCTTTTAGAAAATGCAGGTACTTTGCTAATTCTTATAATATAAAAGAAAAATCTAGTCCACCCAAAACACACAGTGTTTTACAAATTCAAATATGTATGTGTGGGGAAATAATTTTATATTCCTGCAGGAAATGTTTGTGATGTTAATAGATGATGTTAATTTTTAGCAATGTTATTTTTGCCAGAAAAATATTGCTAGAAAAACACAGTTTATAGCATAACATCTCATTAGATTTGATACAGCAACAGCTTTGCAACTTACTTTGATAAATAATCTGCTAAAACAAAAAATGGCAAATATTCAGTTAAATATATACTATCAATACTGAGATCAATGTTTACTTCAACATAATTTTTAAAAAAATGGCTCAAGAAAACATTGTAAGTATTTATGACTTATGCTTTTCAAACTATTGGTTATTTATATTTTAATTCCCAATAATTGGTTATTTATATTTTAATTCCCAATAATTTAGAAAAAATACTTGAAGTTATATTAAGAGGAAGACATATTGCCCCAAATAAACATGCTATTTAGCAATTAATGCTATATATACTCATATTTTACAAACATTATAGAAGAAAAAAGTCGAAGAAGGCATCATCATCTCATGGGTTGTTAGCATAACCAGTTGGTAGAGAAGACTGACAATTCTCGTACATGTTTCCACTCCCCTTCACTCTTTTAACAATGGCTAGAGCCATGGTTAACATTCATTAATCCCCAAGCAGTTGTCAGCATTTTGCTTATTTGCTTTCTCTCATACTCTGTGTATAAGAACAACAAATACTGAGTATAACAGAACGGGGCAAAAGGGAAAGGGATGTTTTTTAAATTGTTGAGGTCCTAAGTCACACAACCCAAAGTCTTCTTTTACATTAGACAGCTGTGACAGGGCTTATTGGCTGTTTCCATCACTTCCCCAAAAGTATCTGGTCTCAAAAATTCAGAAACTAATTTGTTCGCATCATTTGCAGAATCTTATCTAATCCTCACAGTTTGCCTCCTGGTATGGTACAGTGGTCATCCCTTTCCATGAAAGAGAACATTTCCGAGCAGAGAGGCTTGGAAGCTTGCTCTAGAGCAGGTTCTTGATATTCAAAACCAGACAGATGAATGCCAAAGCCCATAGGGTTGTTCACTGCATGTGCATGCCACCGGTCCATCCTCTCTGCTCACTGCCCTCTACCATGAAAGGTGATGGCTCAACCCCAAGGTGAATTTGACAAATGCACATAGTGCTTCAAGACTGCGGCAAACCCACATCTGGTGTTTGACCTATTGAGAGGCCATTCCTTCTCATTCACGAAAACATTTCAGTTAGCATTCAAATGACTCCAAGAGGGAGACACTACTCAGTTCTTCTTCTATATGGCCTTTTAGGATTATTTGCCTAATGTTTCTATTAAAACACTACCTCCTACATTCTGCTGAAGTTGGAAATAAACTTTCGTAATTTCATTTTTTTTTACTTTAAATGAAGAAAAGATCCAATTTGGATAATACAAAGTGAATGATGCCATAAAACACCGTGTGCGCATAGGCTAACAGTGTCCTGGGAATAAAAGAAGGGATTCAGAAACATGATTAGAAGCAATACGTGTACTTAGATTCATTGCTGGGTTCATGAAAGAGAACAGCCTGGGCTCCCTGCTGCCTTGATTAACATGCAAAATGCAGGATCCTGTTACCAAAGCAGTCCTCGACCATAAATGCATTACAACCGAATCTGATGCAGAGAATGTCATCGAAATGACTACACAGCCCATTTGACTGTCTTATACAAAATGATTAATGGCTCACTGAAACCTTGAGAAGAATTATCTGCTAAACGAAAAGGCACGTGGTTCAGTGCAGCTTTTCTCTCCCTGGAAATATGCCTGGGTATTGCTATTGGTCATTAAGAGCAACTAGAGAGGCTACAGAGAGAAGGACTCCACAGCAACCTGTTCAGAACTTTCACTTGCGTTGATTGGGAATATCACAGGCATCACAGTGAGAAACTGAAAGCTGGAAAACTACAGACTCAAGGCTACTATCAGAAAACATACAGCCAACCCTGATAGTCATTCAAAGGCTATGTACGTCTTATATTAGCATGACCAATGAAAACTTGAGTTTATTAGCAATTTCTAATTACAAGTGTTTTAACACCACAAATCTTAATAGTTCTGTTACTAAGGCTACTCGACAACTAATATTTCTATTGATTATGTCACTATTAACAATAGCGTGGGTGCTGGGAGTCATACAGTCAGTGATGTTTTTACGAGTGTTGCTACTTAAGTTTCTATGCATAAGTCATTTGAAAAACCACAACCCTCTCAGTTGACAAAGTAGTTTAATGGAGATTTTCCTTACACTAAGCTAAATCCTAGGACAAATGCTACAATCAGCGGTTGCAAAAACAATATGGTTGCCAAATTTAACAAAAATACAGGATGCCAAGTGAAACTAAAAAAATAAAAGTACATTTAGCATAGGTATGCCCATGCCTATATTGTATATGACATACTTGTACTAAAATTGTATTTGTTGTTTATTTGAAATTCAGTTTAACTTGGCATCCTGCATTTTTATTAAGCAAGCCCAAACAAAGAAGAAACAAACTGACCGACCCCAATAAAAATACAAAATCAACTTCACTGCAGATACAGCAACACAACTGCAAGCCTATTTTAGGTGATTGTTTTTTCTGTCCTCCAAATGGTTATACAGAAATATGTGGCATCTTCAACTTCAAAAAAGGATAGAGGAACAAAACCTCTAACTTGAGAGAAAGGGGGTTTTTAGAAGGGTAGAAACGTATGGATTACCAGAGAGGCAGCAGGGCAACCCCCACAATAGGCCTGGCCCTGACGCTCTCCCCAAACCTTGAGTAACCTGCGCTGCCCAGCACAGCCTTCTGCCCCAAAGGGCAGAGCTCTGCGGGCTCAGGGGCTGGTGGTGGGGACCCACGGGGACACTGACCTGCTACAGACAGGGGCCACAGAGCAGCTAGAGAGAACTTCTGGAATACATGTGGGGCACACTGCCCACTACCCAGGAAACTGGGGCGCTAAGAGCCGTGCCTTACAGGGAATGCAAGGCAACTGAGGCCAAACTTCCAAAGCCATGTATTTTTCTGCGTCTCCGTTGAAAAAACAAAACAACAACAACAGAACAATATGGCTGGGGGAAGGGTCAATTAGACATTCTATAGTTTCTGTATTTGTTTCTCCTTGCCACTCTAGCAAATTATTTACAAAAATAAAATTACAGGTTTAAACCATATAAATGTATTCTTACAGTTCTGAGGCCCGAAGTCCAAACGGGTCTCATGGGGCTAAACCCAGGGTGTCAGCACGCTGTGTTCCTTTCTGAAGGCTCAAAGAGAAAACCTCTTCTTGCTTTTTTCTAGTTACTGGAGGTTGCCTATATGTTTTGTCAATAGGCATCCACCCATCTTTAAAAACACCCCCTCCAACCTCCACTTCACCACCCAGTCTCCTGATCTGAGCGTGCCCTCTCTCCTTTACAAAGACTTATGATTACATTGGGCCCACCTGGGTAGTGCAGGGTGCTTTTCCACTTCAAGACCCTTAATCACAGCTGCAAAGTGTTTACCTCGGTAGCTAACAGAGTGGTTGCCTTGGCAGCACAGGTGTTGGGCATTAGGGCATGAGGCTCTTTGGGGTGCTTGTGTTCTGCCTAGCATGCTTTCATATGGAAGAATTTCGACCAAATAGCCCATATGGAACTCATGTTCTGAATCAGCTATCCATTGGCAAATATGTAGTATATACCAGGAGTTCTCCTAATGTATGAATGTATTCATTAATTTAAACTTGACCTTGACTAACCCTACTTTACAGATAAGGTCACTGAGGTTTAGGCTTTCCGGGATTAATTAATTAACTGAAAGTTACACCATTACGGAGTGGCCTAGCAACCCCATGACCACCTAACTGAATAGCTAATGGGTGTTGCCGCCAATATAAAGATTGGAGACAAACTACACAATATTTATAAGTTGTAAAAGTATTCTCTATATTAACATTTTAAGGCTACAAACACCATGATACATGTGTTAAATTATGCTCTAAATTGACATTATAATGATACAAATACCACGATACTGTGTTATTACATAAGTAGCCATTAAGCAAGAACCAATAATGCACAAGAGACGTGTCTGAGAGGGCCCTGTATTGAATTGAAAACAACTCCATGGAGTTGAGTTCACCAGGGGCCATTCAGCACTCACCAGTGAGAATGGCTTTGTGTACAGACTGACAGCTTTGAGCAGTTCCCAAGACCAGGGCACTGTTCCTGGCTTCCCAAAGGTAGTTAGTTCACCACAGCTTCTCCTTGTTTACTCAAATACTTAACAAAGATTGCACTGCAGTGTGGGGAAATCAATTATTCCACTGATGAAGTTCTAAAAAGACTTTTCTCATTTCGACCAAATATGTGAACGCCCCCCTCTTAGGCAATCATTGATTTTTAAATATATTGAAATGTGTTTTTTAAATTAATTCCAACACATGAAGATTCTGGAGATTATAATATGGAAATAGAGATAACTCGACAATGGTGAAGCAATCACTAACTTTGAAGGCAGGTACACCTAGATTTAAAACAAGATCTTAAAATTTATTAACTGTAAAAGTATGAGAATGTCATTTAACATCCTTAATATTTAATTTTTTAATTTTAAAATGATGCTTAAAAGATGTACCTTAGAGCAATAAACCCGTCTTATCATAATCATGATAATGACTAATTTCTGTGCCTGGTTTACGATCTGCAATTGCACCTTGAAGCCCTTCATCCACATCAGTCCGTTTGTATATCATAGAAATGCTTCTAAGTAAATGCCAAATTATCCTACTCTTACACATGAGGAAACTGAGGAATGTGTTTTAAAATGCATCCCGAGAGCTTGATCAATTCCACCACCGATGACCCTCCCCAAGTACTACACCTCTCTTCACCGAGGGGGAAGTTCCCAAAGCCCTGCTGCCCTTTTCCAAAGGTTATCAGTACTCAACTTGTCACCACCTGCCGTGGGAGCTCAATGTCACCAGCCAGCAGGTGATTTACCTCAACCTGTGTATGTCAGAGTCTGTCCCAGGGATCGCTCCCGGCCGAGTGTCATTGGGCAGGTTCCCCAGGAAACACCCTCTCACCCGGGGATGCGCTCGGTGGTGGTTTCTGGGACCTGCTCTCAGAAACAAGTACTACAAGAGCGAGGGAGGAAGAAAGGGGCGGAAAGAAGCCAGTGGAATGTGAGGCAGTCATGGGTCCCCTGCGAGGTTTTCAGGTGGAGGGCTCCATAGATCTTTTCTGAACGGCCTCCAGGGAGCCAGGCAGTCTCACACCCACCATGCTGTCGATGAACGCGAGGATCCTTGCTTGGAGAGGGATGAAGTCTTGAGCAAAACAACTCCCGAGACAGGACACCTATCCCAGGGGATGCTCTCGGCTCTAAGCCATGTCAAGGCAACAGCTTGAAAAAACAGTTCCCAGATCTGGGAAGAGGTAACTGACCAAGGCACAGTAGTATCTGATCCATCAAGTTTTCAACAAACGGTAAACCCATCAATAGCATTAACCAAACCACCTCTGTGTGCACGTGTGGTTTTGCTTCAGTTAGTTCGTGAGTGTTTATAGTCGTTGCTTCAGAGCAATAGACTATTCGGTACTGTGTATGCGTTTCAGTATATCCTGTATGTGTTTTCACTTTCTTTTAAAATGAGCACATGCCTTTTATATGATTAGAAGGCCATATGTACCTGTTTTTATTGTTCATTTTTTAAAAGATTCTACTTATTTATTTTAGAGAGGTGAAGGGAGGGAGAAAGGGCGAGAAACATCAATGCGTGGTTGCCTCTCGCGCGCCCCCTACTGGGAGCCTGGCCAGCAACACAGGCATGTGCCCTGACTGGTAATGAACCCAGTGACCATTTGGATTGCCAGCCAGTGTAGTGCTCAATCCACTGAGCCATACCAATCAGGGCTGTTCGTTTTTCTTGTTTTTGTGGGTTTTCTGTTTTCAAATTAAAAACAACAAGAAAAGAATTAGGTTCTGTATTCCACTACATCCTGCT
>PVKM010013206.1:20644-30694 GCA_004027735.1 Carollia perspicillata
TACTCTCTTAACTAATTTTCAGTATAGAACACAGTTCATTAGCTAAAGGCCATAGGGAGATAATGGTTATAGAATACAAAGTGCTTATTTTTAGTTTTTAAAACAGAAAAAACAAATGAGCTTATATGTATTCAGCAAATCTTTTTAATTAGAAATGTTCGATTGGATGTGCTCTTACCTTATTTCCATTTTGGTTCAAGTCAAATATCAACTGAAATAACACCTCTCCTATTCCTTTGCTGCATGTACATGAAACCTCTCATATTTCATATATTTTATGAACACAATTTCGACAGACTGAGTTTTTCTTTCACTGTTTATATCCCTTGTTTCTGTTCCATAGCTCCTGCAACCACAGTATACTTTGGTGTTATTTCAATTTCTAGGTGAAATTTGTATTACCTTTTGGTGATATCTTTCAAGAAATTGTTTGTAGGTCAATCTCCCCTTGTTCTCTGTGGATTCTGTCATTTCCCCCAATAAGGCCTTTAACAAGGCCCTTTCTCCCCAGACTGTGGCTCGCAAGGAGACTAACAGGCTTTTGAAGTTGCTTGTTAGATTTTCTTTGATGTGTTTCTGAAGATTGTAGAGAACACAATCAACCCCTAGTGTGTTCACATATGTTTGATGTCTTTTCAAATCCAATTTTTGTTTCTAAAGCGGAGAAGTTCACAACCGTATTTCTAACAGTTTTTGTCCTTCCGAACTAACACCTTCCAGGCCTTCACCTCAGTCACTGTGATAGCGTTACATTGTTTATTTCTTGTGTATTTTTTAAGGTGGAACATGGAAAGGTGATGCTATTTAAATATGCTTCTGAGAGAACTAGGCCTATTAGAACAGATAATGCCTCTTTTGAAAAGTCATGATTTGATTGGAATTTATGCTCCTTTTATTAAGGAATATTCTAGACAAAATTGAAGAGAAGAGCTAGAGTAATAAGAAGATTATAGTTTGTCTTTGTTGCATCATTTTTACTAAGAGTGAGAGGATGTTTCTGACTAGTTTCTCCAAACGGAACTTTGATGTGTAATTATATGTCTACCTGGTAGCTTTTACCTCGGGAATAGAATGGACCATCATTAATAACGAGATTCCCCAGATCATAGCCCCAACTAATACCCAGGAGTTCTACTAGGACATAGATATATACATACATCGTTCTCCACACATATGTTGTTCTATTATCAAACATCGGTGAAAATTTAATATGGCCCCAGCTTAATTATCTAGAAAGAAGCAATACTGATGGTATTATATACAATGGGTGTCTGTTGCAGAGAAAGCCAAACCGAGTAAGAATTGCAAAAGTATGTATAGTTACCTAGGTAATGCTCATCTAGTGAATGTTAAATGAGAAAATGACAATTTAAAAATTAGGTGATTCTTATTTGCCCTAACTCAATTCCTATTGGATCTTAGTATAACTAGACTATATCTCTTGAAAATTCACTTATTCTTTAATACAAATGAAAAGAACCATGCCTAATGTTGATGTCTCTGGATTCAGTATTTCTGCACCTGGCTTTGTTTCGAACAGCTCAAGCCAACGCGCCCCCCAACAGCACTGCTTGCACGTGGGGTCTAATAGCAAGAAAACCATAGAGTCTGAAGGATTCCCATCTCAGCAAGCCTTCACTAAATGATGCTTTTCTAAGTTCCCATTCACATACACTTAACTTCATTGCATTCATATGTTAATATTTTTCTGTTTATATGTGTCTTTCTCTGTAAAAAGATAGATACAAAGGTATATCTCAAGATGATGATAAGTCTTCATAATTCATCCTTGGTAATTGCCATCTAATAGAGGACAAAAATGTTCATTTCCTAAAGTAAATATCATTTCTGCCAAGATGACAAATTAGCAAGTCTGCCTGCTCGTTCTTTCAAAAATCAACGCTAGAGAAACTACACAGGGGCTATAGAGCCGAAACTTTGTTGAAGTCCAATAAATAAAGATAATGGAAAAACACTGAGAAACTTCTCAGCTGCAGAGGAAAAAGGAAGAGACAGAAAAATATCCCAGAGTATTTCAAAATATGTATAATATTTTGGCAAACAAAGCCATCATAATAAAGGAAATATTGATGAAGTCAATTACACTGAACTCAGAAACTTCTCATTATGAGAAGACTTAATTAGGAGAGTGAAAGTACGGAGCAGAGAGGAGAATCTATTTTTGCAGTAGATATAATAGACAAAGGTCTTATAGTCAGATATCACACAGAATATACTTATAAACCAATAAAACTACACAAGTAACCCCACCCTCAGAATAGGCATTTGCTTGACCATCCACTTGATCAAAGGGAATGTGCAGTGTTCACTAAACAAAAAAGGTGCTCAATTTCATCGATAATTAGGGAATGTAAATTAAAACTGTGATTAATTACGATGAATACAAAAAGAAGGTCTGATATTACCAAGGGTCATAAAGAAAGTGGAGCACCTGGAACTCTTATGCCTCCTTGTTGAAATGTTGATCATTTCCATCACTTGGGAAACAATTGGCCATTACCTTCTCATGAGGGTCATAGGTCAACCATAATATAGCCATTCCACTGCTGGATACATTCCCTGGATTGTGCACACCCGTATGCCAATATGGTAGTGATAGTAATTTAAAATGAGAAGAAAATAATTGACAACCATCTTCAGGGGTGTCCAACCTTTTGGCATCTCTGGGCCACACTGGAAGAAGAAGAGTTGTCTTGGGCCACACATTACATACACTGCAACACATAATCACACAAAAAAATCTCATAATTTCTCTTTTGTTTTTGTTTTAAGTAAATTTACAGTTTCGTGTTGGGCCACATTCACAGCTGTCTGGCCTGCATAGTGCCCATGGGTCATGGGTTGGACACCCCTAGCATAGAGCTTTATAAAATGCATTCTTATTATATACTTTATAAATAAATAAATTATATTTAGGAAAATGAATACTGTCAATTGTGTTGTTGTCTGCTTGTTATTTTCAAAAGTTTCATAAGTAAAATGCAATATTTCCCTCCCTCCCAAATTGTCTTTCTATTTGTGTTCAAGAATGTTTAGTGATAACATAGCATCTCATGAATTTCTGCATGATTCATTTGTCAAATTGGAGTGGCTGTTCATATTTTAATGCTATATTTAATTAAGATTATTCATATCCATTCAAGTTCATTAGGCCTTTAAGATTAAGCTAAAAAAGATTAATTTAAACTACACTCTCCTCTAAAAAGCATTTTTAGTAAATTACAGGTCAAAATAATTTATTTCCCTACTAGACAAATAGCCATTACTCTTGCTAATACTTAATCAACACTTAATCACTCAATCGCTAAACAAAGCCATTATATTGCCTATAGCTCTCTCATTCATTTTATTGTTAAATAGTTTGTGTGCCTTTAACATTTTGTATTTTTAAAATATGCTTCTTAAAAATATTGTATTTGTCTTTAAAGTTAATCTTAGCATGTGCATTGAATTGAATACATCCAGCATCAAAATATTTATTTACATATCAATATTCCCCTGTGTAATTACACCATAAACTTAACAAGTGAAATAAAGTGTAAGATTTTGCAATCCTTACAGAATATATTTTCTGTGAACACTAGGTATTATTTATTACCATTCAATATTTAATGTTTGGTAAATGTTACTAAATGTTGTTGCAATGGGTTAATATTCTATTCCAAAAAAACTTGCACATTAAAAATGGAGTTCATTCTATAAAGTAGTAGACAATTCCATATTTTAAGAATGATAAATGTATATAACTATATTCATATAGCAAAATTATATTATTAACTAATCTTTGTAGTGTCCCTTCAGATGCGAAGCCTCTTTGGTCCTAATGTTAAGGAAAGTAGTATTAAGATCACGGGAATTTCTTTCCCACATCCGTCAAATCTCTAGTCACCTCTTCTAGATTTCGTCAATTCAGCTACTGAACATGAGCATATCGTAGTTACTAAAAACATCTATCTTTACACTTGCATGGATATTATGTTTGAAAAACGTGGTTTTTAACATTTAAAAACTCCTTAGACCTTTAACCAAAATGAATGTGGAGGGACAAGAAAGCCATAAGCAATAGACAAATTGGCTTAAAGACTTGAAATGGCTCATTTTCCCAGAAATTTCTGAAGCAAGGGCTGTAATTTCCACCATTACAGTAAGCCATTTATTCTAAAAACAGGTAGGGATCATCTATCATTTGGATGTTTTAAACGGCCTCCCACTACACACACCCAGTAAGTGAACTGTTACATCGCCCGGCTGTAAGACAGTAACTGAAACCACAGAGCCTCCTGTTGCATATCCCAACCCATCCCATCAAATCTGGTTTTCATTTGTTTTGGAGCCTTGGTGTCCCTTAATTATAATATCAAAAGTCATTCAGGAATTATTTTATCCCTGGAATTATTGGTAAAATACAGCAGAGGAATAGTCCTTGCACATTTATTTACTTATTTACTTGCTTAGTTACTTATTTATTCCTAAGTGTTTACCTTTGATAGTGAATTAGCTCCAAGCATTCAGGATGGCAATTTCTGTCCTAGTTTCACATAACAGTTCTTACCGCAATGTCAAGAAAGTGATCAGAACTCCTGAAAAAAATCCATTCTCAGACAGCATGTGTTATTCTGTAACTTTACTTCATCCCTTGATGTGGTAATTTGGTAAATGAAAGAGAACATCTCGTTTTAGAGAAGAGAGCTTGAACTGCAAGCGCTAATGCATCCTTTCTGACATGATGGATGCAGCATTTCAGGAGACTAGCGGTGACCCCAGGAAATGTTGCTTTACTTCCGTCTCCTCTACGAGAAATGGACAGGTGGTTCCTGAGGTGCTTGGAATATGACTTTCCAACCAAAGTGATCAGGAGGGTGGATAGTTTTTGTGCATGTAAAAAGTTCTTTAAAAAAGGGAAAACAATTACATGCAGATGAGAGGTTCTGAAATTGGCTTACAAGAGCAAAGGGAAGGACATTTAAGCGTTCAAGCAGCATGACTAATTGGCACAGGTTGGATAGAAGTAAATTATGTACATTGCTTCTGCTTGTCATACCCATGATCGACCATAGGCTCCGTGTTACTTAGGTTCAATCAGAAGCCCCCTCCTCCTTAAAAATCATTTGCCTATCTTTTATCTGGATTTGTGTTCTGAGAAATTCAGGGACTTAGAGAATTACTCAGTTTAATTAAGATTCTGTTTCTCCTCAAGACAAATACACAGTATATTACATTTAGCAATTTACATTGAAATTTGAAGATGAGCTTAATTGTATATGGGAAGGGGCAGATGTGTTATTTTGGGAAAGGCTCAATATATTTTTATGTAAAAATACTTTTGCCAAAGATATGCAGGACTAAACACATTTTTCATGGATAATTAGAGTCCAACATTATTCCTTTCTGTTTTCTTGAATCAGGGAAGCTCATTATAGGAGTCAAAGAATAAGAGAGACAATTTATTATAAACTCTATTAAATATAACACTAAGGCAAGTGGATGGAAACTGAATCTTATAATTAAATCACATTATCGAGCTCCTAAAATATTTTAAAAATAGGTACTCTTGTTTTCTACTTGGTATAATAATGTAAAATATAATATAAATTGATAAGAAGTCACTGATGACACACCACTCTTACAATGATGAATCAGAGGGAAATTGCCTTTAAAGAATATGTTTGAATGGAATTCAGCAATAAAATTGTACTTTAATCTGTATTGTTGTTTCAATGACTGATCAATCTCAGAAATTGAGGCATATTAGAAGGAAACTAGGAGAGGTGGGCAGGAAGAAAGAGAAATAGAGAGGATAGAATATTATAGAGTAAGTTTTTCCTATTGTTTGTTATTATTTCCAAATTTTTCTTGCATTAAAGGAAGTTAATCTTGAAATATAGAACAACACAGTGAAATTGTTAGAAAACCTGATGGGCATCTGAAGTTTGCATTGATAAACACATTTATACTAGCAATATCATACTAATTCTATTTTTAAAAAAAATTATTCATTTTTAGAGAGAGAGAGAGGAAAGGAGGGAGAACGAGAGGGCAAGAAACATCAATGTGCAAGAGATACATCGATCAGTTGCTTCTTGCACACCCCCCCACAACTGGGAACCTGGCCCACAACCCAGGCATGTGCCCTAACTGGGAATTGAACTGGCCACCCTTTGGTTTACAGGCCAGCACTCAATCCACTGAGCCACACCAGCCAGGGCATAATTCTAGAAGTAGCTATTTATTTAACTAAAACAATTGGCTTAGTCACTAATTTCATGTAACTCCATGACTACCTGGGTTAATTTCAATGAAGTATTTGTTTTAATGTAATGAACAAAGTTTTGTTCCAGTGTTACATCGAGTTTCTTTCTCTGACATTTATCTGGCTTTGGTTGTATATTGAATTTAGTAGATGCGTATGTGATATTGATTCAACTAATTTGAAATTACAGGAAAAGGCATAAAGGAAGTTTTTAGTCAATGATATACTTAAACAAGTCATTTTCAGGGAAAAAATGGATAACTGGAATTTAAGCCTTTCTATAAAGACTAAATATTAAATGCCTCTGTTTTAATATGTTACTTAACATTATCATTATTAGCATAGGAATCACCTAAATATGGTAATGATAATCTTCAGTGATTTTTATGATAAAAATTAGGGTTAATAAACTACAAGAAATTTAAGTTACTATTGCTACTAGTTTTAAAGATTCAAATAATCACAGGGTTTTACCAGAAAGTAAGCCAGATCAAGATGTGATGGAATGCAACAGTGCACTTTTGAGAATGCACACATGACATTAGGGTGGAAAGGTTGAAAGCAGCAAAACTCGAGGTAGTTTCACAAATACTTTGCTTGTTTTCAGGGTTACAGAGTTGATGGGAATGTACATTTGTTCTCTGTGCCCCTAACCCACATCCACCCTCAGGCAAATTATTATTTTTGAGATGGTCCAAAGACAGATAATTGTTTAACTCAGGGCATAAAAATCAGTGGATTTACTTGTTCCATAAATAAGGACAGTAGTATAAGATTTTACTATCATTAAAGGACAATTTTAAAGAATGACTGTCATAAAGATAGAAAAACAAACATGAGTTAAAAGATTTAATTTAACTTAAGGATATCAAGTGGATGCTTTGGGGTTGGCCAAAAAGTCCATTTTGTTTGTTTGTTTGTTTGTTTTTTGAAAGATGGCTCTAGTAGTACTTAGTTGTCTTTCACTTCATTCCAAACAATATTGTTAGATTGTATTGTGACAGCTGTCATATCAGCGTGCATTTAAAAAAACATCAAAATCAGTGAATTTTTGTGTAGCCATTTTAATATTGAAGATGGAAGAAAAGAAGGAACAGTTTAGGCATATTATGTTTTATTATTTCAAGAGAGGCAAAAATACAACTGAAATACAAGCAAAAGATTTTGGGCAGTGTGTGGAGAAGATGCTGTGACTGATCAAACTTGTCCAAAGTGGTTTGCGAAGTTTCCTGCTGGAGCTCTCTCACTGAATGAAGCTCTGTGGTCCTGTAGACCAGCTGAAGTTGACAGCAATCCAGTTGAGACATTAATTGAGAACAGTCAATGTTAAACCACATGGGAGGCAGCTGACATACTCAAAATACCCAAATCAATACAGTTATTGGTGAAAATAAAGCATGTGTCTTTTATTTCATGCAAAAAAACTAAACAGACATTTTGGCCAACCCAATATGACCAGTTCAAAGGAGCATCCAAAGAAAATGTATATATAGATATAAATAAGGAATAATGAAAAGAATGTGAAAATGGAGGCAAAATTAGCTTCCTCACCACTAGGGGAAGGAAGGCACTGGAACCACTGCATGACAGGACAGAGTTTGTATGTCTCTAGGCAAGAATTATTGGTATCACTCTAGGTTGCTACAATTTTCCAAGTTGCAGAAAAACTCCCACATATCAGAACATCAGAATCAGACCAGCCACAGGGGTATCTTTCTAGGTCTAGGTAAGCATACTGTATTTTGCCATGTTTGATGTGCGCCCACGTTTTTGTGCATATTATAGTTGGGATTGTTACACTCATTTGCATCCATGGCATATAACCATTACACCCATGTATACTGTGCATCCTTATTTTTCCCTAAAAAATTTGGGCAAAATAGTGCACATTGCATACATGGCAAAATATGGTAGTTTTCTACTGAAGCACAATTTTTTCCATTGAATGACTAGATTTGGGATAATTTGATACATAATGTAAGGAAATTATGATGTTTCAGATATAGAAACAGCACTGCTATTTTTGCTTCTTAACATCTATGTGTTCTTAATCACCTCATGAATCCAAGGCTCAGTTTCCTTATTTGTAAAATAAATGGAATAACTTCATATAATGGAGGGTTTGGGGGTGAAAGCTGCAGGGGATTAAGGCAGCTCATGGAAGAGACTCTCAATAAATATTATAAATGTATGTCCTGTAATTCTTACAATAAATATTAGAGATGGGTCATGTGTCACAATACAGTGCCAAGTCTGTGCACAAAGTCTGTGCCCACCTCACCCCTAGCACTAACTCTTCAGTAACGTCTTAGACTTGCATCACGGATTTCACATCCACAATAATTATCCAACCTGTTTGGTCTTCTTTGACCCTGGATGTGCTCTAAAACCTGTGGTGTCTCACACCTGCCCCTGCCCAGGTGGCCTTCATGGCTGTGGTCACCACCAATGCACACGCCCAGATCTGTTCATCACTGTTCATATTATCAGTAATCTCACTGGATAATATACCTTATTTAAATTGTACATGCTGAAATCATTTACTGTTTAAATTGTCTCAAAAATGATATATATGTGTCACATTGAAATGAACAGTTACAGAATATTCAGAAAAGCATGAAAACAGATAAATAACAATTACTATATTTAGTCTGCTTTCACATATAAAATAAAAAAGTTTCAGTTTTCTCTCATAGTTTAATTGAACATATATTTTCTTCCATAGTGATATCGTAAGTCCTCACGTAACACTGTCAATAGGTTCTTGGGTATTGTGACTTTTAACTGAATGGTGTACAATGAAAGCAATTTGACCCTGGGCTAATTGATAGAAACAAGCATCAAGCCCTTAAAGTAGATTTCTGGTCACAAAAAAAAAAAATCAATCTGGTCACAAAAAAAAATCAACAAATTTCTAAATGACGACCCAAACGCTTATGCTATTAAATGTTGACACAAATGCAAGCTATGCATACATTTATTAACTACTACTAAACACAAGTAAGATCATTATTTTTCACCCACTATTTCAGTTCAGGGTCCCAGGTGGGCAGAGCAGGTAACTCAGGGCACCGGCAGGGACATCCCTCCCTCACTGGATAACACATACCCACACACACTCAGACTGGGACAATTTAGACATGCCAGTTCACCTCAAATACAGAAACAGGTATACATGGAGAAAAGCCATGAAGACATGGGGAGAATGAAAACTGCACACAGACAGTGGCCCTGGCCAAGAACCTTTGTCATGTTTTCCTTATTAACATTGTAACAAAAAACTTCTAGCGAAATGTTACTCGAAGACCTGCTGTACATAGATGATGGTCTCTTCTTAAAAATCACAGTTCCCAGATGCAAAGAATTACATCATATTATTATCATGTTTGTAACAGCACTGATAAAGGGCAGCTTTTACTACATTGTGCAAATGAGAAACCTGGTCGTAGCACTAGAACCCCACAGTCCTTACACCCCCGGGGCCCTTCCCTGCACCCCAGCAACAGTATTCACGACATGCTGGCCTAATAAAGATTTCACTAACAGCAGTCAGTGAGTACATGACCTTGGCGGCAGCAGTGTCTTGCTCTGTGTTATTTAATTCTTATGGATATGGCCCCTCAGTCACTCCCCAAAAGAAGAGCTGTTGAAAAAAACAAGCAAAATGTAACTTATTTTAAACTAATCATAAAGAGAATTAATACATTTCTCTTGGTAAATACCAAGTGCCATGTCATCCAAAAAATAGTACATGTTAATCTTTCTATGATTATGATTTT
>PVKM010013207.1:0-30599 GCA_004027735.1 Carollia perspicillata
CCAGAAATTCCTTCAGGTATGCCTGCTGTATCTGGAACTTGAGATTTTAGGTTCATGAATACCTTAATGAATTCCTAATGAACTCACAAGACCAAGACAAGATTTGCCTTATTATACTCGAATTAACAGGTTGGAATACAAGTATTGAAGCAACCTTCAGATGGATACTGACTTTGCCTGTAATACCTGTGCCCCGCAGTGGAAGTCCCGGGACTCCGAATATAGAATGAACATAGTTGTTTTCTTCTACGAAGATTCCATTCCCTGGCAGATGGCCCTCGATACCACTAAGAAAGAGAACTTCCATCACCTACGCGTCTTCCTCATCCCCCTTTTAGGTTGGGTGGCCTATAAGTTCATCCCTTAAGTATGAGCTTCATCGATGATCTCATGTGTGTACTAATGTGCTAATAAGAGTCAGAGAGAATAATGTAACTCAATTAATTAGGACCTTTTTGTGTGCTTGCCAAGGTTGAAGCCAACTTGAGCTGGCTTAAGGAAAAATGCAGGTGATGTCCTAGGAATAGTGATGTGTCATTAAATGATGGGATGGAGAATGCCAATGAGAATGCCTAGCTAGGGAAGGGCCTGACGGCCAGGACCAGAACTCATAAGTAAATCTGATCATTGACTCTCTCCACCTACAGTCCCTACTTCCCTTCTTGTGCTTGAGGCATTTTGTCTTCTGTTTCTTACAGCCTTTCTCTGCTTCTAGCCCCATGGTGGAATACATATAGCCTCATGGATCCTGTCTGTTGGAGAACCAGCCTGAAGCAGAGACCACTAGTCTTGCTCCTAGCCCACTTCCGAGCCCCAGAAGATAGAAGCTGATTTGTCCAGCTTGAGTCTATACTTGCGCTAATCAGCTCTGGATGGTGAGTTGTCCTGGAATGACTAATGATTATTGGGGGCTCTTTTGTGTCATGGATATAAGATGGAAGGAGTCTATGACATAGGGACAGATGGATACTTTTAGGAAAAGGAAAAAGGTAGAGGTTTAAGAAGAAGTAGTAGGGTAAACATTGCTCAGTCCTTGGTCTCTATAAGGTACTGTTGAACACCGCAAAGTGTACATCCAGCTTTGGAGAAGTGTGGTTTCCACATGAGAACACTGGGCTAGATTAGTGGTTCCCAGCCTTAGCCTTACCATTTGAATGACATTGGGAGCTTTAAAACACCTTACTAGGCACCATTCCCAGACCAAATAAATCAGAGTCTGTATCTATGGGATTCTGGTATCAAAATGTTAAACGTGCTTCAGATAATTGCAGTTTTTAGCTAAGGTACATAGCCAGTGATTCTCAAATGAGAATCTCATAAAGATGAAGGTTGTTCATTTAGGGTCAAGGTGAAGTTCAGGAGTCTCGAGTGCTAACAAGCTCCCAGGTGCTGTCAGTGCTGCTGGCCCATGGATTGTATTTGAGTAGCAAAGTGGTAAATTATCTTGAATCCTAACCTATCCCAAATTTTTTAAGAACGAGAATATTTTCTCCACAAATACTTATTTTTCTTCTCTGAACCAGACCTTGTGCTAAAAGCTAAGGCACAGAAATCTATTGCATGTCTGCCATTGAAGGCTTCTCATGAGGTCCACAGAGCTGGAGAGAGGCTAGGGAAAATGCACTGTGTATACTGCTTCTCAGTTGTGTTTGAAGATCTATTTATCAGGGATTTTTGGTTGTTTCGTTTTCTTTTTGTTTTTATGAAAATTTCCCTGTTAAAAAGGCAGCCTGCATCCCCAACAGGAGGAAAGTTAGCTCACGTCTTGGTCTAAGGCCATTGGACATGGAAAGAAGTGACTTTGACATCTGGCAGTTTAGGGTACCATGTGCAAAACAGGAAGTCTATGATGGGGAGAGCAGCTTGGCCCTAAGCACAATGGACAACATTCAAACTATACCTGGGGGCATGAAAATGATCTATAGGATGATTGATTGGTAGATAGGCAGATAGGTAGGTAGGTAGATGGTCCATGAAAGGACCTCCTTGGTTTTCAGTGGATTCAAAGGTTAAGCAGCCCACTCTACGAGATCGTGAACATGTTTTAGGGTGTATGTGGAGTCTCCAATAATAACAGGAAGCATCAAAGTTGTTCCACTGCTTATGGTGTAAGTCTGTTCACATTTCGTTGAGCTCTCCTGTGCCAGAAAGCCAGGAAAGCATGCACACGTTGTGATGCCTTGTTTCCCTATCACAGAGTACGTGTCTAAATAATAAGGAGAGGGGGCATGCAAAGGCCACAATAAATGGCCTGATTTTCATTCAGCAAATATTCCCTGGATGCCAGCTATATGCCAGACACTGAATTTGATCAGCTGCAACATTGCGACTTTGGAGATTATTCATATGCTATGACAAGGGCAAGCTGCTTTTCCACACAGGGTTACATTTAATCCTCCCCACAACCTGGGGTGGAGGTTCAGGGGCATGACGCCGTAGACAGTGGTGGCAATGGTCACTGTGGTGGTGTTGGGGTATACTTCCTGTTTAAGAATATTTTAAAAACTGCTCCAAAGTGTCGAAGGACTGTAGACAGTCCCACAGCCAGGAAGCAGCCAAGCTGGGGCCAGAGCTCAGATGCCCCAGTTCCAGTCTCGGCTTGCTATTCATTCAGCCATACTGAGTAACAAGAATATTGACTAGGTGCCAGCAAGTTTGGTTTGGGGGTGGCCATCCTAAATACTTGTGGGAAAATGAGCTAAAAACAGGGTCTACACAGTACCGTGGATAAGAGAGGGGAAGCTTCAAAGTGGCAACTCCTGAGGTTTCATAGATTTCTCATTTCCGGTGTGCAATCTCTTCTCCTGGCGAGGAGGGCTGGAACAAGAATCGGTCGTAAAGGAAATGCTTCACTCTGCCTCCCTGATGTAATTCTGCGCCAAAATTAGCCTCTACCTCGATAGCGAATACACATGAAAAGAGAGTATGTAGGCAGGCACTTCCCAGAAGTGTGGTTAGTTGGGTAAGTCAGAGCATTGTAACTGCCGCCGAGATGCCATGCTTCACCAACGGCTTGAAGCTCATGGGCCTTGCGGCATCCCGCCTGGCCGCACTCAGGTCCCAGTCCACACTGCGCCAGAGTGAGTCTCTCCACATCGCAGACGTGGTTGCCTCTCTGAGGGGCTGCAACTTCTCAGTAGCTCCCGGTCCTCTGCAGAGGAAAGCTCGGGCTCCTTAGTCTAGAGCACCGTGCCTCTTGCGACAGGCCACTGCTGACCACTCCCGCTTTCCTTCCCTTCCCTTCCAGTCTTCTGTAAACTGCTGCTGCAAAAGCAAATCACACAGAGTCGCAGTCCCCCTTCCAGACCTGTAGGTGTGATGCTGTGAGGCCTTCGATTGTGCTGGTTTCACTGTAGGAAAGCAGCCTGTGCCTTCGACTAGCAAACTGGTATTCATCCTTAAGGACTCACCTTACGCAAAAACTCTGGCCAGACTGGCACCGTGCTAGAAAAGGTGGGCCGCCTTGTGCATCCTCCTGTCAGGGTGTGCCCTACCTGTGAGCCTTTAAAAGCAAACACAATGGTCATCACCGCTATCAACATTATAATCATCATCGTCGTCACCATCATCTCCACCACCCCCTCAAACAGTCATTGAGGGCATCCTAGGGTCTCGCCACTGTTCTAGTCACTTTGTGTGGATTCTCATTTTACACGTGTTCTCATTTTTACATGGACTATCGTTTTTACCCATATTCTCATTTTTACATGTATTCTCATTTCACATGTATTCTCATTTTTAATATTCATAACAGCTCCATGAGATTTGAAATTAAATAAATTGACCAACAAAAAGACCTTGATCTCCCCAAATGTAATCGTGCCTGGACTATACAGTAAGCATAGCAACTGCTCGATAATTTATAAAGCTGAATTGATGTTGTTTATTCCTTCACTTTAAAAATCGGCTTTGTAAGAGCAGTTTTAGAGTTATAAACATATGGAAAATATAACACAGAGTTCCCATATACCCCATGCCTAGTTTCCCCTATCATTAACATTGTGCATTAGTATCGTGTATTTATTATAATTAGTGAACCAATACTTATACATTATTATTAACTAAAGATCATAGCTTATTCTGATTTCCTTCGTTTTTACCTATTGTCCTTTTCCTGCTCCGGGAGTCCATCTCGGACACCTGACATTTCCCCGTCATGTCTCCTTAGGCTCCTCTTGACCGTGACAGTTTATTAGACTCCATTTGTTTTTGATGACCTTGGCCATTGTGAGCAGTACCAGTGACATATTTTGTAGGATGCCTGTCTATCGGAATGTGGTGTTTTATTCACAACTAGTCTGGGATTATTATTTGTTGTTTTTTATGGGATTTATTGGGGTGACATTGGTTAGTAAAATTATATAGGTGTCAGGTGTACAATTCTGTAACGCATCGTCCCTCTATTGTACTGTGTGTGCACCACCCAAAGTCAAGTCTCCTTCTGTCACCGTTTATCCCCGCTTCACCCTCTTCCACCTCCTCCCATACCCTTTCTCTCTGGTAGACACCGTACTGTTGTCTGTGTTCCCGAGTCCCACCCCACCCCCCGCCACCCCAGCTTTGGTTCTTAAGGGGAAGACGACAGTGGTAAAGTGCCATTTCCATCACATCATAGCAAGGGCCCACAGATCAACATGATTTATGACTGTGCGTGGACTCAGTCACTTGGCTGAGGTTGTGTTTGGCAGGTGCCCTGCTGTCAAATTACTAATTTTGCCTCTTTTCACTTCCTCTTTGGGGGAAAGTCACTGTGCAGACCAAACGGAAGGGGTCTGGAGTTGTGCATCCTCCCCCTTAAAGGCAGACTATCTGCATAGTGTTTGGGATTCTTCCACACAGAAGGTTTGTCTCTCCTCCCTGATTCATTCACGTATGCAATGATTTATTTACATAGGTATGGACTCATGAATATTTACTTTGTGCTTTGGGTTTTAATCCAACACTACTGAATTCTGTTGCTTCAATTGGTTCAGCTCTGGCCCCTTGGAGGCCCTTTCAATTTTGCTCCTTTGAAATGCCCCTATGAAAATGAGGGTTTTAAAAAAAAAATTTCCGGCACTCTCTTGCTCTTGGCTTCTGGCTCATCTTGTGTATTTCCGGGCCTAGTCCTGGAGTCACTCATTTCTCGGAGAAACCCTGATCTCTTTCACTGCAGGATGGTATTGGAAAGCAAGAGCTGGGTACTCACTGCGCTCACTGCTGCTGGGGTGTCGTGTTTTGTTAGGTCTTCTCAGCTAATTGAGAAAAACATGCCCGTTATACAGGTAGGTGTATACTAACTCAGTGCATACACATACTCGTGCACGTCCACGTATGACTATTTCTGTGGGTAACCTTCTGCGTCTATAGTAAGCTAAACATGAGTTCATACAGGCATCTCCAACTGTAGTCCAGGACCACATGAATCATTCAATCTCCTTACTTGGCTTATCTATACATTTCCGCTCCAATGGAGAGGAACCTGACTCCCGTCACCTGCCATCCATTTACGTAATTGTTTAGTTCCGGCGTACATGCGTAGCGGCGCCAGAATTGTCAACTTGTGGAAAACAATTGTATCAACCTAGCAACAGTGCTTCTGTGCAGCTTTTTTTGCCTTTAATCTTCCAGACTCTGCTCAGTTCCAAAGCCTCCTAGGTCAGCACATTTCCTCCCACCCCCTCCAATGAGGTTCTCTCGTCACTGTCTACGTTCCTTCCCGGGACTCTCCTGATTTCCTAAATAATTTTTTTAAAGCTTGTATTTATGTATTTGTACAGAGATAGAGGGAGAAAGAGCAGGAGAGAAACATCACTGTGTGGTTGCCTCTCATGCGCCCCCTACTGGGGACCGAGCACACAACCAGGCATACGCCCTGACTGGGAATCAAACCCGCCACGCTTTGGTTCGCAGGGCAGCACCGAATCCACCGAGCCACACCAGCCAGGGCTGAGTTAACTGATAGTTATAAAATGTGTCTAACACAGCATTAAAGTGAAACAGTCTGCCGAGGGATGAACTAGAAGCTATCAGAGCTCAGCAGGAAACCACTGGGGCCCTAGGAAAAGTTAGCTCAGAGTCTCCTGGCAGCCGTGCTGATGAACAGAAGCCCAGCAGCATCCTGGGACGGGCAGACCCTGTTCTGACCCTGAGCATGCAGGGGCAGCTCCGAGGGCTCTCTAAGAGGGTGAGAAGGGCTCGGATTGACTTTGCATCTACATTGAGACTCCCAGAAGGAAGGTGTTCGAATTCAACCCTCAGTTCCAGAGCCACGCTTCACATTCCCTGTGGTCCCTGTAGAAATCCCTCCCCTGGAAGTTCCCTCGAGCACGTGAGATTCACTGCCCGTGTTGGAAATGAGCCTTCATGGTCCACAGCCATGAGGGACATTTGAGCATTTACGTCACATTTGTGTTTACAGAAAGTGCCGTGTATTCTTCCTGTTCTCATTTTCTTGTCTACCCGGGAAGTCATCAGGCATGTGGCTGATCCCATTTTACAGATTAGCAAGCTGAGGGTAGACAGGGCTCAGTTTCCTGGTGACACACTGTGAGGACAAAGGACTTCATCCCAAAATCCAGCTTTCTCCTTGTTCCTCCAGAGTGACTCTCGACACTTCCATCACCCTTGATGACTTTTGGGACAGAACCCCAAATAAGCTCATCTGAACCCAAGGTGATACCTATGGGCTTTTCTGCAGCCTGTGAGAAGCCACATCAGAGTGACTGAGATTCCGACGTGGACTTGAAAGCTCCCCATGGGCACATTAGGCCCAGAAGTTAATTCAAAGAGCTGCACGGAGGTCCTTGGCCTCCTTTGGCAAAGACAGCAGGGGTCCCCTCTTGTCTTCTAAAGTCATTCATGGGTATCGATGTTTTCTCATGCCCGCCATCCCTTTTTCATACAGACCAAGAAACTAAGAAGTAATGAGTAGAAACTTCTGGACAGTCAGGGCACGTGGCGATCATTCTGTTTCCTCTTTATTTGCACACCTTTTCCAGAGCTTTCCCGCTCCGTTTTGCACAGAATTCAAACGTCTGTGACTACTTGATGTCCAGGCCCACTGCATGTTGGAAACAGCAACAGGAATAGAGACAAGACGGTGAATCCCAGCAGAACCGGACATTCGGGATTTAAAACAGGAAACCGTGCGGGAATGTTTCATTCAGCACGAAGGGTCTTGGAGCCCCTCAGCTTCCTTTGACAGCATCGGTCCATTCAAACACAAGTGCTCGGAAAGGGGTTTCCAAATTATTTTTTAAAATAGGAATCATATCTTGGATGATCTACTTGAAAATGGCTGTGACTTTTAAAATACATTTTTTCATTCAAAATGATTAAGGTAAGCAAAGTAAATATGTCAGTGTTTAAAGCAGGAAAGCCTTAAATCTGAGCAAAGCAAGATTACCCAGTATAACTCATTAACTCAGTGAACATTTACTGTGTATAAATTGTACATCAGGAGCCGGGGAAAGAGAAATAAATAACATCGACCCCTGTCTTCGCGAATCTCAACATCTCATTGGAGAATCCGTCCCCGGGGTCTGGATTGAGGAGGTTTTCACGGCAGAGAAGGCTAATGGTTAAGTCCTTTCTGCTCTGTGAGTCTTCCAGGACTCGAGGTGGGAATCACTGAATCAGGGACTCAAGGCGTGAGAAGAAGTGACAAGATTCGTATGTGAAGAAAGGAAGGGAGACCGGGAGGGAGGGAGAACCCTGCTGAGTTTGGGCAGAAGGAAAAAACAAACTGTTATCCCTGAACTTGCTCTCTGTGGATCCATGTAAACTTAGCCAAATGCTACAAAGAAAGGGTAATTTTACAGGTGCCATTCCTTCCAACCATCAGTAACTCAGCAATGCGGGTGTTACCATCCCAGTTTCGCGGAGAAGGAACCTGAGGCTTCACAAGTCTAACCATTCTACCCCAGGTTAGAGCTTGGACAGCCCGTCTTGGTTGGGGCTGGGTATGGATCCGGGCCTGTCCCACTTGGTGTGAAATCCCAGGGACTCTTCACTGCACAGCATTGCCTTCAACCAAAGGGGGCCAAGTTTACCAGAAAAGTGTCTACAATAACATGCTACCAGGGAGAGAGGTGGGGGCAGGGGGCAAATGCTAACTCCTCATACACCGAGAGAGAGAGAGAGAGAGGGAGGGAGATGCTAAGTCCTCATTCCTCTGTGACTGGGTTTCTGATACGTCCCATGTGACATGACCACTCTGTCCATCAGTGGTATGGCACAGTCCAGTTGGGTAACTCGAGAGTTTAATGAAGAGACCATTTACCAGAAATATGGCACCATGTAAGAAACCTCCAAGACATGCGCAGTGTGCAGGAACCCAGGGTTAGTAAAGAAGAAAAGGGAGGGGACAATGACTGGGATCCAGGGGAGAGCCCCTGACAGGAGCCGTGACCTTCCCCCTGAGGGGCCACATCAGCCATGGTGACGCACAGGGAGGGAGTTGGGGATAATACCACAACTCATCCCTTCTCTCCCTCCTTTCGGTCTGCTGATGGCTTCTCCATTGGCCACACCCGCCTGGAAATTGAAGGGTAAGGGATCCCCCTGGTGTTGGCCATGGAGGTCAAGCACAGAGCAGAGTGAAAAGGGGAACATATAGAGGCAGATAAAACATATCCACCCCAGCCCCGCACTTATACATTCCAACAGGGAATCAACTTGGTTCCATGTCACAGGATGCTGGCCCGTTAGGACGAGAAGCAATCTCGTGATCCTTCTTAGCACAGCCTCCAGGTCGCTAAGAATAGTGATTGGAACTGGCCCAGAAGTAGGAATGCATTTGCCATCTTTGTCCTGACCTGGGTCATTTTCTTATTCTTCTCTGGTTGGGTTGGATCATTTCGATGCCAGTAACTTGTAGTTTGCTAGAGCCACAGTATCAGTAACACCTTGTGGATTTAAAATATTTAGGGAGACAAAAGTCCTGAAAGCAGCACTGAACTTGATTTTAGGAATCTCTGTATCTTAGGAACTAGGCGACCTTGGACAAGCCATTTGCCTCAGTGGAGACTCAGATCTCACCTGTGTGAAATGGGAATGACGGAGCTACCCCTCAGGATGGCGGTTTTGATGGGCTAAGAGCACAAAGAAAATACATAAAAATGTGTTGGATTGTGCCCCAGAGGGTAATGATTTTTTAATTCATTTATTATATTTTCGTAAGGCATCACAGTAATCAAGACATCCAGTATTAGGTCACAAAATAAGGCTTTGAACCCTGGCTTTGAAACTTCCTAGCTGGGTGACAAGGAGCCAACGTCAGTCTTTCCAAACCTCAGTTTCCTTTCCTATCAAATGGGACGAACTGAAGCCTCCACCTCACAGGCTGTTATTTATTGGTTCATGATACTCAGTAAGGCCACCCACAGGGGTTAGTTGTTATCACATGGCCACGTTTGCCAAGGATGCCTTCACAGCAGTGGGCAAGTCCATGGGCCACTCATTAGTTCAACAGCACTCACCACGCCCTGTTAACCCTCGAGATGTGTGGTCTAGCTGCGGACAGGCATCAACAGGCGCCTGGCTTCTCCTGAGACGGCCGCCATAAACGGAATCGGTTCCTGAGTGCTGCTCTTTCTGGACATCCCTCCTGCATTCTGTTGAGGCAAACGTCAGAGAACTTGACTGTAGTCTCAGGAGTTTCCACAGGAGCTGACTGAACCCCCTGGCCCGGGGGGCGGGGGGGGGGGCAAAGTGGTCGGTACATCTCCTGTTTCTCCTGCTAACTTGCTGACTGACTTTATATAAACCTCTTGGTTTCCCTGGGTCTCATCAAACTCGATAGATAGATCGATGGGTAGATAGATTACATTATTCAACCCACTCAGAGTTTCCATGTCGAAGACTCTACGGCTCCATCAACCGTCCTTGGAAAGCAAATCCATTTGCTTTTATCACTCTTCCCACACGCAAGGTGTACAGCAAGCTCAAAAGCGCCTACTATGTGCCTGACACTAGACGTACATTTAATAAAGCCTGGATATGTTCTGAAACAAAGGGCGTTTTCCATAAGCGAGTCCCCAAACCAAGCACAGGCATCAGTCTCCAGCAGAGTGGAAGTCACTAACACGAATCTTACCTTCGTTAAATTTTGTAATGGGCCGAAAGGCGCCCGAGTTTCCCGTGGACTCACGTTGCTGAGCTTTGATTCATACTTAATTTCCTAAAATGGGAAAAAGAGGATTAGCTGAATGAAGGGTTTCAGTATAAAGAGCCACACATATGTCTTCTCGGCTAATGTCAGCTCTTTTTTTTTCCAGTTATTAGAGTTAATGCCGGCACAGGAAGGGAGCATTAGGGGCCGGCGTTGTTCCCCGTCCCCCTGCCTCAGAACAACAGGGGAACGTACTGCCGATAAGAGGCGCCCCGGTGTTTTGGCTTTTGGAAATGGAAATAGAATTGCTATATACATGTCAGCTTGATCTGGGAAGCCTGACAATTCTCCCCCCTGCCCCCATCTCTTAATTCTGATTACTGCCAGACTGAGAGCTATCTGTCGGGTCTGCACGAGCGTTGGAAGAAAGGTTTCCTGGTGAGGGAGGGGGCTGGCCTTCTTTTACCAGTGGCGGCTATTCTCTTGCAACAGCTGGTTACAGTTAACTGCAGCCCATACTTAGAGCCTGAACGCTGGAGCCTGCTTAGTGCCTGTGGACTTGCGGTGAACAGCGTCGGCCTTAACTCTTTCTTCCCCTGCAGCTGAGGACTTCAGTGGGGATTCGGGATGGAGGGAGTCTGGCGACAAAGGGGGTGCGGTTGGACGAAGGGCTGCGGTGCAGCACACAGTGCTTCCTAACGACGGTAAATGTCAAGGTCATACTACAGGTTAGGCCTGTGTGGAGCACTGTGCGTTAGGCAGTTCTCAGGGTCTTCTGACCACGAGGGCTCTGGTGTGGATATGATTCTGCCCGTTTCACAAGGGAGGGAATTGGGGGCTCAGGCAACGAGTGCCGCTGGGATTTAAAGCACCGTGAATCAGAACCAGAGTGCTTACCTGCTACACCGCGCTGTATCGGCCTCCCGTTAGCCCAGAAGCATCGGCTGCAGACAGCCTGCATGCCTCGCGTGGTGCTGGGCTGTCTCTTCTGGCAGCACGGGCTCCTCCCCAGAGGGCTCTCAGGCCGGCCGGGAAGATGAGCAAACACAGGCGAGATACCACGAGAGCAGAAAAGCGGTGCAAACTACAGAGACCTCTCGCCCTACCTCAGGTGGAGAGAACAGATCAGGGCCCAGAGGAATGTAAGGGAGAGACCCAGTTCACCTTTAAAAAATCAGAAAACTACGGAACACAACTGCAAAAAATAAGAAGAAAGTGAGAGGGAGGGAGGAGGGGCAGGCCAGAGAGGAGCTAACTGAACCGGAGATTTGAGGGGTCTGTGCGAGGTACAACCAGGACCCCCGGGAGCACCGTGGCAGCCTCCCAGGAGCTTACATTTGGTTCTCCAGGAAACGGGCACCAGGGTGGTCAGATCTGCACTGGGGCAAGATGAAAAATCGCTCTGGCTGAGGAAGCTGGCCATGGCCGTGGGGATAAGCAGTTGGGACTCCGTTCTGGAGGTGTGTCGCAGGGAAGAGCAAATAACAAATGTTCGGCTTCCTCGCCTCGCTAAAGACTAAAAAGAGGTTAAATTTTCCAGCAGGAAGTTGGAAGGAACATTGTTGCTCAAACCGCTAACTCAACCCCAAATGACATGCATTCCTGAGGGTTACAAAGCTAATCAGTGGCGTTGGGGGTGGCAGTGAGACACCACACACACACACACACACACACACACACACACACACTTTCATTTTCTCAGCACGTCTGGAATTTTCGTTCTCCCTTTGTTTGACTCCAACATCTTTCCTGATGACAAAGAAATCCGAAGTTTTTGAAACCCGGGGTGAAGCACAAAGGGAGGCGGAGTCAGAGGATTGTGGGGGGAATGTGGGCTGACTGGGAACTCCATTCTCTGCCTTGGTACCCGGCAATCCGCAGTGGGAGAGAGAGCGGCTTGCCAAGGGCTCTGTGTGACTGGGCCGAACTGGAAGAATATGTAAAGTTCAAGATGAAAAGACTGCCCTCAGCCGCTGAAAACCGGGCTGGGAGCTAATGGAGCTGGGGAAAGGGGCCTTCACAAAGAAAAGTGCTTATTTGCAAACTCGGGGCTCTGCAGCAAACGCTCCTGGACCTCGGGCAGAAGGAGTTCCTGGCCGCAGGCCTTTCCCTTGAGCTGTTAGTGACCTGTGCTCCTCCGCCTCCCTCGCCGGGCCCCCTTCCGCCGCCAGTCCTTGGGGCGGCCGCAGAGGTCTGGGGTGGAGGTTTTGCCCTTTTAATTACAGTGTTCAACAAAGTCAAAGTCTTATAACTGCAAAGCTACAAGCAACCTTACTTCCGCTGCTCTGAATTCCTAATCTTTACAGTTGGGTCGCAGGAGCGGCAGGTCCGACAGAGGAGGGAGAAGGCCAGGCCTCCAGGGGAGGCCTGTGGATCAGCGTGGCGTGGGAGCACACTGTGGGGCTCCTTTAGGAGGCCCTGGCTGTCCCTCAGCAGGAAGATGTGTCCTGGTTACAGAGACTGGGGTGTCACTGCCATTTTGCTTCCACGGGCCCCACGGGCTAAGGCCACTTCCATCACAGCTTCCCTAGGCTCTGTTATTTCCCATCAAGGCAACACAACACACCCCTTCCCTGACAAGAGGGTGTGTTAGATTAGTCAGTGCTCTCCAAAAAGTGTGTGTGTGTGTGTGTGTGTGTGTAAAGAGAGAGAAGGAGAAAAAGAGATTGATTTTGAAGAATTGGCTCATGAGATTGTAGGGACTGGCAGGTCTGAAGTTTACAGGACTGGTTAGCCAGCTGGTGGTCCAGATGGGAGTGGAGGGTGAGGTCCTGAGTACGGGTCCGGAAGGGCAGCATGCTAAAAACGCAGGCATGGTTGTTGTTTTCTAATCAGTCAAAAATCTATTCATTCATTCACTCAGTCATTCATTTTCTGTGTGGCAATAGATTCTATTCTGTAACCTCTTTTAAATTTTATTTTCCAGCTACAATTCACATTCGTTACTGTGTATTAGTTTCAGGTGTACAGCACAGTGGTTAGAACATCATACACCTTACACAGTAGCCCCCCCCCCCCGGCACAGTTCAGGTACCCTCCTGACACCATACATTATTATTACAGCATTATCGACTATATTCCCTATTTCGTGACTACCTACTTATAGTTCTTACTCCCTTCACCTCATTCAAAAGAATATGTGCACCCCTATGTTCACGGCAGCACTATTTACAATAGCCAAGATATGGAAGCTGGCCAAATGCCCATCAGTAGATGAGTGGGGAAAAAGTCGCAGTACTTTTCCGCAGTGAAATACTACTCGGCCATAAAAGAAAGAGTGAAATCTTCCCACGCAACAGCACGGATGGACCTGGAGGACATTAGGCTCAGTGAAGTAAGCCAGACAGAGAAAGACAGACGCCATGTGCTCTCACTTACATGTGGAACCGAATGAACAACATAAATAAACAAACAAAATAGAAACAGACTCAAGCGTGGCTTCTAATGTTGCCATCTTGGGGCGAACTTCTTCATCGCTGGGAAACCCCTATCTCTGCTCTTCACTGATTGTATAAGTCACACGCCCTTTATGGAGGGCAATCTGCTTTACTTAAAGTCCGCTGATTTAAATGTTGATTACACCTAAACAAAAATACCTTCACAGCAACCTCTCAGCTGTCGTTTGACCAAACAAGGGGGCACCACAACCCACCCAAGTCAACGCATAATGTAACCATCGCAGAAATTATTCCGACCATGTCCAAAATGTGCTCACAGTCTGCGTCGTGAGATGCTGGGGTGCGGCCCTGTTCGGGGCTCTCCATCCCTCCTTCCCTGAATAGAGTCTACCGCACGCCGTTTCAGATCTACCCGCGTCCCCACCCAGAACCCCGAATTTCCAGGGCAGTGAAAATCTATGCCACCTCTAGACTCCTCACCCATCCTGGGGCTCAAATTAAAAGCAGGTCCGTAAACTGTGAGAAGACATGCGGAAGCCAGGACTCTGCTTCTCCGTCGTGGCCCCAGGGACTGGCATGAGTCCTTGGCGGGGGATTGTTGTGGAGCCTGGAAACTCTTCATTTTTTGTTGTCGTTGTTGCTTTTTATGTTGTTGTTTTTTTAAACCAAGAGACGGTACAAGTGGAGGAAAAGATCTAGGAAGGCACAAATTTAAAACAAAAATCAAAAAGCACTAAAATGGTACTTTATATTAGTCCCAAAACTAAGGTATCCTCATATTTTCGAGGCCACCTCATGTCGGGGGGTGGGCAGGGCCAGTCTACCCCCTGGATTGCAGATACAGGTCTGTACTCGGGGTTCCCAGACCTCTAGTGAGCAGTTTCGGGGAGTCCCCATTTGCTCTATCTGCCTGAGAAGGGGTCACATTTATAAAGACAGGTGGAAGGTCATGGTTAGGCCCTTGACTTAGATGGAGTATGTCCTAAGACCTTGGAAAATCCATCTTCATATTCACCATCTCCCCAATAGTGCAAAATTTACCCCACAGAATTCAACAACACGTAGCTAAGCAACTGGAGTGACCCCACTAAATCCTTAATAAGAGTCAAGCAATAAATACCCTGTGAGACAAAAACAAAACCACTTCAGCTGTGTGTGCTGGCAGGCAGGTTAGGAACCCTTGCCGGCTGAGAGGGTCATGTGATTTTTCTGGTGTCACGGTAAATATTCATGCACAGGCCTCAGAGAAGTGACTTACTGCAGACCCTTGAGGCCACATATGCACGGCCAAAGTCCAACCCCTCTCTGTCGATGCCAGTGCAGGAGATGCCTCCAGTGCCTCTGATGGGCGTGGCTGCCGACCAAGGCACGCTCCCACCTGCGCCCCTCCTCGTCTGTAGCACTCCTTGTCATCGTGGTTACTAAACTGCTGGTTTAACGGTTTGCATGATACTCTTTCTCCTTTGTTGGATGGTGAATTATAAGGGCGAGACCTGAGCCCAGTGTGGTGATTGATGCAAGTGATTGACGTGGTGATTGTGGTGACTGAGCAAGCTGTAGCGCCATGAACACTCATTAAACCCATGAATACATCAACCAACCAATCAAGAGATTGGGTGCTATATCCCTCAGGTGTGACCGCACAGGTATTTTCATCCACGTGGCCATGGACTACTTTCAGTTACCCGAGATATGGATAAAATCTTAGTTTCCCCCCTCCTTTTCCTTCCTCCTTTTGGAGTAGATACACTGATAAACTGTGTCATATGTTCAGGCATATGTAGAGGCTGCTACATATATGAAACCACTATATACCACTTCAACTCCCCCTGAGATTAATTGCTGGGAAACCATCATCACTGCGTGTATGGTCATCAACTACCCATCTTTTATCTTCCATTTCCACACAGAGTCCTTTCGAAGCTTAAAGAAAACCTGTAGTGTTTGTGTTCTTCCACATTTACTTAGGTCTTTCAGAGTGAAGGTGGCTGGGAGCAAATGTAAGTGGAAGGCATTGATCCAAACCCTATAATGCCGTCTCCCTCTGTGGATTTTCTGTCCTCGTGCCAATTCCCCCCATTGCACGGAAATACAAACGGAGACGTGGTAACTAGACATCAGGTCAGGAGGAAGGTGGTACGACTGCATGGAGAGCCAGACAGACACGGTCTCAGCCCTAATGAGTGGACATCTGTTCAAACAGAAACTGAGACATATACAAATTTGTAAGACTGTATTTGCACAGAAATCTATCAGAATCAGGCAGCACCGAATCGGAAGTGCTTAGGAGTACTCCACCAGCAGGAGCCAGGAGAAAAACTGATACAGAGAAAGTGCAGAAGCAAAGAAAGGAAGTTATATCATTGACTACAGCTTACAGCCTAGTTGGCTCTTTGTGATCCGTTGTCCATAGTGTTTTGATTTCACCATATTGAGGCAATTGCAGGCTTTGATTTTGATTTGCTTACATAGGCTGGCACGATTAGAGCCACATCAGTCTGGTGGCCTCCTCGTTTAATTAATTTCACACACTGGATTGAGGAAGGCAGGCTGGGTATAATGAAAGTTAAAGAGGATTTAAGAAGTGTGATGGGAGCATAAATCACAGGATAAAATTAAATTGTGGCAGGATAGGCCAACTTAAGAACGGAACCTTGACGATGAGAATTCAAGGAATGGGCTAGCCAAGTGAACACGGTTGGGACAGGGATGCTCTACAGGAGGAAGGAAGAGTGGTCCCCAAGACCCAACACAGAGGAAGAACATGTTGTATTCAAGGAAAGGAAAGAACACTGGCCGAAGGGAATGAGTTCTCCCAATACAAAAGACGCAAAACTTCATGCCCCTTCATCTTACTCACTCCTGCTGTTCTCTTGGTCCTGAATGCTGTTCCCCTTCTCCAGTCACATCTGGCTCAATCTGTGTTCTGGAAGTTTGTTCAGCCTCTGCCCTGCCGGGACGACTGTGTCCCCCGCAGCCCTCCGCACAGACTTTTGCCGTGGTGTCCGTCCATTTGCCATCTGTCTTATCACCGTGTCCTCCTCCATCCGCATGGTGGTGGCCCCAGCCCACCATATTTCCCGGACATCCGCAATGGCTATTGAGAGAGGAACTCAGTGCTTTTGCCAAAATAAACTGAGCTATGGTTTTATTTAACAGCCTTCAGCAGGGAGAACACGGCAGAAAGAGTCTAGCCCATGTCACAGTGGGACACATCCTTCAGTATTTCCGGCTGGCACAAGACCCTACCAGCTAATTATTGTCCTCAAGAAAGCCTACAGAGAGCAAGGAATGTCAGCTTCTGCCTTCAGAAATACCTGTAAAGCAACATACTGGGAGAAAGGTTTGACTTGGGTGGAAAGTTTAATAGTCTGGACTTAAAAATTATTAGGAAGATGGGAGGGGGGAACTAGGTTTGAATAAAAAAAGCCATATTTAATGAAACCTTTTTCTATAGATCGAAGACAAATTATGAGCAGTGGACCTGACCTTGAGTTTATAAAGACCACAGAGTGCCACGGGTATTGTGAGCGGGAAAGCCTGTC
The DNA here is from genome assembly GCA_004027735.1 of Carollia perspicillata. NCBI lineage: Eukaryota > Metazoa > Chordata > Mammalia > Chiroptera > Phyllostomidae > Carollia > Carollia perspicillata. The sequence continues at coordinate 17,037 of PVKM010013207.1, forward strand.
CTGATAAGATGAGGTCACAAAAACTAGGTCAGTACTGAAGACCTGCCCGCATTCTAAGGGCTTCTCTGAATGAGGCGGGTGGTCCTCTCGGCTCAGTGACTGTGAGCTGCTCCCTGCCTGCTCCTCAGACCCAGTCTGCACCCCCTCATCTGTCTCGGGCTCAGGGCTCCTGCGCTCTTTTCTCTGCAGGCAGGCAGCCAGCCCCAGTCCCTTCTGCACTCGAGTGTTCCTTTGGGCTTGTAGTCCCTCGCATATAACAGATGCTCAAAGGCAAAGGCACATGGAAGATGAGAATGATGATAACAGCCACAGTAAGATCAACAACAATAACGATGCATTATAAAAAAATCTTTTCACTTCCATGAACTGCCTTTCTCCCTTTGCAGATCTTAATGTTCCCCTTGATCATAGGTTGTCACCAGGGAAGGGGCTTGAGCTGCAGTGCGTATGCAGAAAGGGCCACTGGAAAGAGGAAGAGGCATCGCGTTGTGGTGGAACAGCATCAGTTCTTCCTGATGGACTTGGAGCAACCAGACCTCGTGATGTTTATTCATATATTTGACCATTTGCTCTTCCCTTCATCAGCAAATGTTTATTCCATGACTTCGCTTAGAAAACCCACTATCAATAATACACCGAATTTGCTACCAACCACTAAACATGCTTTATAGAGTTGCCAAGGTGAGGATCTTTAATTGCAAGTCAAGGCAGATAGTCTTTTGATTGAGAGCTTGTATTCGCAATCACAGTGTGTTTGTGTTTTCATACCACATAGTATGAAGGGATTTTCTCTTCCTGGGACGTCTGGTTGCATTTTAGTGTCAACCACTCAGGAACATTGTTTTTTTTTTTCCTATGGTGCCCCTGGAGTCGCTCAATAGGAATTTTGGCTTTGACAAACAGTTTATGTTTTATCTTAGACAATTCCAAGTTGCCAGTATTCTACCAGGAGTGTTTGTAAAACATGGTAACGAACTATGAGAAATGCAATTTTATTCATATGGACACTGTACTACACCCTGGGCACGTAATCCTAAGCAACAAAGGTCCAGTACCTGCCCTCCTGCAGCCTAACGTCTGCAAAGGAAGATAACTGTCATGGGAGAAATCACAATATGCGTGATGAGTTCTAAAACAGAGGAAGAGCAGAGGCATGTGCAAACATGCAGCAGAGACCTAGCTCAGTTGAGGGGTCAGTGAATATTTATGAGTGTGCAACCTAGTGATTCAAAGGCAGAGGTGGGTTAGGTGAGGAGGGAGTGGGGAATGGGAGTGCCCCAGCTGTCTAAACAAGATGGCATTTTAAGCCTGGCACCTAAAACATAGAGGCTGATACCTCATGCTAAGGTTCAAATGCCTCGGTCGCTTTCTACGTGACTCTGGGCAAGTTACATAAGCTTACCATGCCTCAACTTTCTCATTTGTAAAGTATGAAAATACAATGCCCAGTCTTTCAGCATTTATTCTGAGCCTCTAATAAATCCACAAACAAAAGGCTCTTAGCAAAGCACATCATAGTGAGAGCTACATCCATGTTAACAACTACGATCATGATTCTAATCATGATTGTTACTGTTATGATTGCTAGCTATGTCATTTCAGAGAGGCAAATAAACACAGCCTCAAGTGCCTTATCCACAAAATGGGAATACTAATACTTTCATTGCAGGAGGATTATTAGCTGAGTTGATAAAAAGTGTTTGCATCTTCCGGGCATGGTGTAGATGTTCCATAGATATTATCTGGAATTCATAGCAATAGCTCAAACCTTATGGAATATCTTGGCCTTGACCTTGGCCCTGGCTGCTGTTTATAGACTATGTTTATGTGTGCATACTGACAGGTCTTTCTCCTCCAGGCTTGCCTAAGGCGGCAAAGCTCATTTAGAAGATAGGTCAAGTTTAACACCTTCACCCAGACACAAAGATGAGCCACCTTTCATAAGTCTTCCTTGCTTAGCAAAGGCCATGTTCATGAACTAGGCACTATCTGATGCCCACATGCTTCCTTTATAACTTCAGTGATGGTGCTTCTGACATCCCAACCTTGAATGGTTTTCCATGTCTCTTACTCAGGGTGTCATGTTCAATGGGGGAAAGGTCAGCAACAAAGAGGAGGTGGACACAACTAGGATCTTGTGCCAACATCTGTCAGAGGGAGGTGCAGTGACCTTTCAGTGGCTCCTCTTGGGCTCTCCTTGATTCAAGTCTGGGAGGAAGAAGGTTGGGCTGCTCAGTGCAAAAAGAATCCATCACCCAGCCATTTTCCCAGGACCCATTAAAATGCTGACACCATTAATCTGCACTACTTTACTTCTCATTATGCAGAAATGTGCTCTTGATCAAAAGTCCCCTTGTGTAGCAGACTGATTCATCACCAGTAGCTGTGGGCCACACACCAGAAATTCATAATCAGCTGACATTATCCACCCAAATCATTCCCAGGAGTCGAAAAGCTCCGAACCATGTCTGTCAGAGGAAAGAGGCAGCCACACAGGATGCAATCTGCAAACAGCCCAGGTAGTTCGTACCGTGAAGCGCCCTTTGAAAGGTTAAATAAGGAACGGGCTGCCGTCTCCCCTACACATGTTTGCGTCGTCCGTTTCCCGAGTACTCGCCCACATTGGCCTCACGGGGGAACTAAACAGCCTAGAATTTAGAGACAAAAGGGACTTAAGAAAGAGATACAGACTGAATGACACAAAGGTACCAGCTCAGAGACACAAAGCCACTGGTATATGACAGAGACACTTCTACCATGAGCTTACTTGCTTTGGAATGCAACGCCCTTCTACTAACACCCAAGTTTAACCTTCATGCTCAGTGGGCATGTGATCTTGGTCCCATCACTTACCCTCCCATCCCCACTTCCTTGTTTTATTTCTAACTGCCTAACATAGGAGTGACCTGGATTAAGTAAAAGACTAAGGCCTAATGTGTTAAGACCCTGTGTCTGTCCCCTGGGTAATAACCACTCAGTTGACTGGCCAGTTTGATTTTTTTGCAAGAAACGGGGTTCCAACCAAGCTCATTAATAAAACTGATAGCTACCTAACCCACTAAGAGATGAGCAGGTGCCAGACCCTGTGGGGTATGCTTCGAGAGCATCACGGCAGTAATTTTTACAGACTGCCATAACCTCTTAGGATTGTCATGGGAATTTAAAACTTAACATACAGGAAATGCTTAAAACATGGTAAGCATTCAATAAACGGTATTCGTTATCATTATAGATCTCTGCTAAACACTGCATACACGGGATGGTTTTGTCTCTGTTTGAACGTGTCGCCGGGTCACTTCCTCATGGAGCTCTCTACCCTGATTCTAGACTCTTCTGACGGTTGCATCGATCTGCCAAAATTGGAACTAGGATCTTCGTCTTCTTGGTTCCAAACCATCGATTCTGCGTTTGCCCCCTAACCAGCCACACAGAAGAAGCCCAGTTCTTTCCATTCGGGAGCAGTCCCCAGAAGACGTGAAAGGTAGTCACCCTAACCTCGTCAAGTCTTCTATTTTCTAGGCCAAAAAGTCATTTCTTTCTGTTGGATCTTGTCTGACTTCACTCGAACTTCACTCCCTAATTTATTGTTTAAAACCGAGCATCTCCTCCGACTCTGGGCTTCACAGTGTGGACACAGTGAGGCACTAGCCAGACGGCCTCCTTGTCTACCAAAGCAAGCAGGGCGTAGGCAGCAAGCAGGCACCCAGGCCCTTTCCTCAAAGAATAAGCTGGTGCTGTTGTTTTGCGATATTGGCTTCGATTTTATTTTAGGGAACAAACAACACAATGTGGCTAAAACCCTACTACACATTGCTTCACCCCTCTCTCCCTCCCCAGGGGTAGGGCCAGTATCTGTGCATTGACGTGCATCTTTTTCCTGCATGTTTTTCTATGTAGATAACATATGGAAGTTTCCACAAATAATAGGTGGTATTGTTGTGAACATTTAAAATGTAAATACATGCTTTTATACTGTGCATATCACTTCACATCTTCCTGTGCTTCTGTGTTTGCACTCCCCGTTATATTTTTGAGCCTTACCTATGTCTATATGCACATTTATTCATTTTAATCACTGTATAGCAATCCACTCTGTGAGTTAGCCGTAGTTTATTTACTCAGTCCCACTATAAAGGGATTAATTAGGTTGGTTCTAGTTCTTAAAGTTACAGTGATGTGTAATATGTATGCACACACACACATATCATACAGATCTGTAAGTGGCATGGCTGTGCTATAGAATATGCACCTCGACACCATGATTGGACACTGGCAAAGTGTTCACCCAGATCACAGTGACAGTGCATTATCACTGTCGATATAGAAAACCATACATTGTACTTCATCTCGAAAGCATTAATACGATTAAAGGTCACATTCCCTGATTATAATATAATAAGAGTAAAAGTAGTTACTAAAGGCCAGAAAAAAAATTCCGTGAATATTCAGAAGCACACTCCTAAGTAATTGAATTATAAGCCTAGGAAGTAGTGAAGAGATAAGCACATACCAAAAGCTATGGAAATTAACAAAAAAATTTTCTCAGGAGAAAATGTATATCCACAAACTAAATTCATAAATTTGAAAATGTGTTTACTTCAGAATTACCGTATTTTTGGACCATAAGATGCCCCTAGGTTTTAGAGGAGGAAAATAGGGGAAAAAAATTTCACCAATGTAAACGTAAACAGAACTCAACAGCAGCATTAACAACCATTATTCCTCCCAAACTTGGAGGGAAAAAAGTGCATCTTACAGTCTGAAAAATACGGTAAAGTATAAGGAAGCATTATAAAATGTAATACTCATCTTAATAAATCAGGAAAAGAAAATTTAAGAAAGGAGCCTGTAATTAATAAAATTGTAAAAGTGGTAATGGCAGTGAAATCTAAAAATGGTTTCCTTGAAAAGATCAGTAAAACAGACAAATCAGGAGTTTGGTTAAGGGGGAGGGGGAGTGAGAGAGGCAGAGAGACGGGCAAGATTTGGAGGAAGAACCCATGACCCCAAACAGAAGGCGATAAGAGAATTAAGGGAATCACATCTACGACTTTATGGACTCAAAAGGAAAACTTAGAGGAAATATATGATTTCCTAGAAAAATATAAATTATCAAAATTGACTCAGAAGAGAAAAACCAGGGTACTATATTACTTTAGATAATATTGGAAAGGCAATTTAAATTTATCACTGAAAAAGGCAAGACAGACTAGTTTAAAGCTAACTTTCATACATCATTTATAAAATAGACAATTCAAATGTTATATGAGCTAGTTCAGACCATATGAGAGAAAATATTTGCAACCCATGCACTTGATAAAGGACTTATATCCAGACTATATGAAGAACTCTCCTAAGTCAATAACAAAAGAACAAATCGCCCAATTAAATATGAGCAAATGGTATCAACATATATTTCTCCAATGGAAACAAACAAATGGCCAATAAGCACGTTGAAAAGATGTTTAATATCATAATCATTGGGGAAGTGCAAATAAAAACCACAGGAAGCTACCACTTCACGTAGTATGGTTATAACAGAAAAGACAATAACAAGTGTCGACAAAGATGCAGAGAAACCGGAACCCTCCTACAGTGTTAGTGGGAATGTAAAATGCCACAGCCACTTCAGAAAACATTTTGGCAATTTCTTAAACTGTTAAACACAGAGTTGGCACGTGAGCCAGTAATTCCACACCTAGGCATGTACTCGAGAGGCATGGGTACATACCTCCGGAAAAGAACTTGTACAGGAACTTTCACAGCGGCATTATTGACGAAGCCCAAAACTGGAACAACGAGTCGGTGGCCGAATAAAACGGCATCCACTCATGTGATTTAAAAGCTACAAAAAGGAAGTACGTTCTAACACATGCTATGAACTTGATGAACCTTGAAAACATTCTGCTTAGTGTAAAGTCAGAAATGACAACATGTGACATGGGCCCGTTGATAGGAAATGTTCAGAATAAACAATTAGGTAGAGATAGAGAGTAGATTAATGGTTGTCTAAGAATGTGGAGAGATAATGGGAAGAGACCGCTGGTGGGTATGGGGCTTCTTTTGGGGGGTGATACGTGTATTCTAGAATTAGACTGTGGTGATGGCTGCGCAATTCTGCACTAGAAAATACTGAATTGTGCACTTTAAATGGGTGAACGACACAGCATATAAATCACATCTAAACAAGGCATTTGTTTAAAAGGGGAAGAACAGATTGAAAACCCCAGATGAACCAGACTGGCCCGCATCTGGGGCCTGGTGTTACGGCATTGTCTCATCTCACCTCGAAGACCCCAGGCTCTTCACCTGTGCCAGGGTTCCCTTCAACATGAAATAATAAAAGCCTGAGCCTTTTATTCTTTTATGGAAGTTTATGTTACATGGAAATCACCAGAAATCACCACTTCTCCTCCAGAAGACATATCTCATTGCAAATGACATGTCTGCCCCCAAATTCATAGCTAGAAACAGCTAAAAAGCATGTTTTGAAATTTTAAAAATAATAAATTCATGGAAAAATATATTTATAACATCAACAACCTTGATTCCAAAATGAAAAAATTAATCGTAAAGTGATTTGACAGGGCTGGATCAATGAAAAAATTGTAAACCATCAATCATATATATACATGTATATATTGTACATAAATACACATATATGCACATGTGTAATTCTCAGGTGTTAATTAGTGTCTTTATATAGCACACTTTTATTCTGAAATGTGCTAGTTACAGAAATAAATTATAATTCAGTGTCATTAATATTCATTTGGGAACAAATTATTGACTCCACTTTAATGCATACAGACCTTTTCCTAGAAGTGCAATGGAAAGTTAACTAATAAGTAAATGTGACTAACACTGAAAAAGAAAACAGTATCCTATATCGGGGTTGATTCAGCATGAGGCTCTTTCTGGAGAATGCGGTAACACACGTATCTTTGCAGCCACCACAGAACATGTGGTTACTGTCTTCTGGCCCCTTTGAAGGAGCCCAGGAGGCCAGCGCACGATACTGATGCTTCATGAAAGCCCACTCCAGTGTCCTGTTTTGAGGGTTTCACCACAGCATTTGCTATCAGCATGTCCTGATTCTTGTTCCCCGGCTTTTCTGAGTGAGAAGCCCTATTCCAGCTTCATGCCCTGGTCTCTTGAGTTAGCATTTTGATTTGTGACTCCAACCCCATATAGTTCTGCTGTTAAATGTTATGTCTGGAAACTGTCAGTGAGTGATAGCTATACCCCAGAACCTCCATCCTTCTCTCTGGAGTGGAGGTAATAAAGATAATTATTATTAAGCACAAAGTATAAGCAGAGACAGACATAAGTTCTTTGTATAGATTAGCTTTCAATCTGTGTGGCCACTCTCTCCATGGGATTTCCGTGGGGCATGCTTTAAATGTCCTAGGACCCCGCATGCAGTCAATCAACTAGTAAGGGCAGGTTTGGAGTACTTCACTCCTGCACCGGTGTTTCCGTCACCTGGCCAAGAACACCCGTAAGATCACCTGGAGAGTGCGTTACACACACGGATTCTCTGGGCGCCCCCAGACCCCCTGAGTCAGACTGGGTGGTGGGAGGGTGTTTCCTAGAATCTCAATACTTTGATTCGGCCACACGCAAATTTGAAAACCATCGCACTGTTCTTCCTTGATCACTTAGTACAGTGTTTCAGCAATTTCCTAAAAAGATTCAATCCCCCAATGGCCAAAATGCACATTATCAGCATCATTTCCACCGTAGACAGGGGAAGATTTTCTCATACTTTTCAATCCCCATGTGTTATACTGTTCACAATGAATTATGTACTAGAAAATCCAAAAGGAAAAAATAACTGCTAACAAAAAAATTACCCGGTGTGCTTGTGGCACCATCTGACTGAAAAAATGAGAGCAAGAATCGAGTTTTTACCCGTCATTATTCAAACATCTGTAGAGGACCTTTGCTCCCCCAAAACTCCCATGGCTAGCCTGCAGGCTCGTACCAGAGCTCCTAAACCCTCTCAGAATGGCTCGAAGTTGGGTTTCCAATCGCAGTCCTTTTGCTCCTACTTAGATATGAGCTCCATAGGCATGGAGAGACATTAGTAGCCTGTACTCTTGAGAACAAGGCCCCTCAGAGTGGGAAGGGTTTTACTGGGTGCTTGGTAGAAAGGATGTGCTTAGGATTTAGCTGGATTAGTTGTATGTGTTGTCTCCAAATTTAATCTTCTCCCACACCCAGCACAATGCCTGGTTAATGGTGAGTTTCTTCGTAAATATCTACCAGATGAATTAGTCAAGGTACTAATCACTTATGTGTGAGTATCAGAACCAGAAGAGACCTGTGATAGACTTGATTCAAATGTCTCCGTTTGCAGTGGAGAAAACGTGCTCACCGCCGTCACTGGTTGGGCCTCAACTTCTCTTGCCAACGTGGTGAGGTCAGTCCCTGGCTCTCTCCGTATTTCGGAGCGCTTGGTTGATAGTATGTTGTCGCAAATAAAGGTCGGTCTGAGTTCCTGACCTTTCATAGATTTCTCAGGTATGATATTGTTTCCCGAAACCACTGACTTCCTGCAGTGTTATTTTCCCTCTCATTCTTTATTTAATATTCATACTTGCCATATACCTGACCGAAAGAAAAAAAGGCAGGAGAAAGATGATTTTTATGGAAAGACAAGTGGAGAGAAGGCTACAGAGGATAATTTCAAGCAAAAAAAAAATCCTCACCGAGCTAAAAGTGTTGAGGCCTTAGAGTACCCCTCTCACGGGAAAGTTTCATCGCACGGACATGACAAACATTCTCCCTGAAGAAGAAGTTTAACGCGTTATATAAATACCCCAACACACATATGCAGCGGTAGTAATAATTAGTTTTCTCCCCTTTCATCTCCGTTGTTTCCGCCCACACACATTGCCTATTTCGAGCTTTGGTGTAACAAATGCATCCTTCAGACCGGAAGCCCACGCCTTATTTGCACAAACACAGGTCTCTTCATCGCCCCGTGCAGTCTCCCCAGCTGGGGGGAGCTGAACAGTGAGGCATTTTCTTCTCCCCCTGGCCCCAGGGCTCTGACGGAATTCATTTAATTTCCATGTAAAATGTCATCTGCAGACAATAACAGGTCACTGGCAGCAATGTTGCTCCGCCCGCCCCGATCACCCATTGTTGCGCTAATTGCGGGACAATGTAATAGACAGTGACGGCTCGCAGATGGAGTTGGATGGGGCATTTTGTTTCTATGGTGCTAGGAAGAAGGATATAAGAAAAAGGGCCACCAAATGCCATCGACCTTGCCTCCCTCGCCTAACGTGGCTCAAGAAACAAAGGCAGGGCTCCTCCCGCGCAGGCAGCTTTGGTAGCCTCATGTCACCCGCAGAACCCACAGGGTGTTGGTGTTCCGCGCTGGGCATGGTCGGGCTGTTTAAAGGTTTTACCGTGACCGATGAATCAATCACCTGCTTGGGAGATAGGAAACTGAGAGCAGACAAATGGCTGCCTGGGTGGGTGGCAATCACTCACTGAGTAGTTGTCCTGTCTTTGAAATGTTTCTAAAACATCGATTTCAAACCTTAGATTCTTCCTTCTGAGCCCAAAAGAGAAGCAGAGGTTCTCTCTGTATAGAATGACTTTCCTCGGTGTAGAAACCTACATTTGCCCACGCGTGGTATGTTCTTCAGTGTTTGTGTTGGCAAAAATCAGGAACCATTGTAAAACAGGAGTACCAGAAAGTAGGGACCAAACGATGACCAATTGCAACAAACGCATTGTTTATTTCATAATATTTGTTCTTATTACAAAGGTAATTCATGGCCATTGCAAGTCACTTGGGAAGGGTGAAGAAGGCAGAAACAAGCCCACCCTCCAGAGACACTGTCAGTGCAGGTAAGGAGGCGAAGCGAATTATTCTCAGAGCGGACAGTGGAAGCAGTGAAAGGGAGTGTGCACAAGGTTTGGAAGCTGGTGTCTGAAAGGAGTGCACGTGTCCCTCCTCACTGTCTGCACCTTTGACAGACCCACGGGTGATGCAGAGGTGGACGGCCCCTGCAGGGGCTCCCAGCTCCTCATAAGCTTTGAGCCGACCGGCGCCAGGGCTCGAGGCCAGAGACACTGTCACGCTGTGGAAAAGGAATGGGGCTGGCCCACTCCCTGCTCTCACTGTCCAGTTTGGCTTGGCGGGTGAGGATGGGAAGCATGTTCACACCCGGGAGAGAAAGAGGAAGACGGAGAAGTTCGCAGATGCTGGGGCCTGGAACCAGAGAGGGTGAGCTCAGAGGAGCAAGGGAACCAGAGAAAGTGGATGGAGCTCGGAGGAAGGCAGAAGAGTGACAGAGAGGGATAAGGGACCAGGAGAGGAGCAAGACAGAGGCAGAACACAAGGGGAGGGGGCATGGAGGAAAAGAGAGAAGGTCGGGCAAAGATGGAAAGAGAGAGAGGAACCGGGAGTGAGGCAGAAATAAAATGGAAACCAACAGTGCTGCAGGGGCCCCGAGGAGAGAGGGGACTGTCCAACAGGCTGAGCCTGATGCTGTGGGCTCAGTGGTGAGTGTGTGTGGGTGTGGGTGTGATGGATGAGTGGGTGGCTATGTATGTGAGTGTGTGTGCATGTGATAGGGGTGTGTGTGGGTGGGGGGGGTTATTTGGTGGGGTTGTCAGCCAGAAGGGGCCTTGGACAGCCCCTTGGACATCTCTGGTCCATGCCCACACACTGAGATGCAGCACAGGGTCATTCTGACGGTGGCAGGAGGAGAGGGAGTCGGCCTCCCAGGGAGGAGAGAGGAGCATGCAGGCATCAGACCCAGCCTCCGCGGGGCACCGGGGCCTAAGGCACGTTCCCAGCTGACACAGGAAGGGAGATGAGGAGGCTCAACCCTTAGCAGCGAGGTGGGTGAGCTCCTGATGCAGGAGGTCAGCTGCGGGTCCTCGAGCAGAGTGCAGCAGGCCCCAGGATGGAGGGGCAGGGGGTCCTGGGCACAAAGGCCAGGACAGAATTCTAGAAGCCACCAAGGGGGGGGGGGTAAGTGAAGAGAAAGCTGGGCCGGAGGGCAAGGCAGCCCGAGGGACCCTGGTTTCTGGGAACGAATGGAAGTGGAGGAGATCCACGATGGGAAGGGGGTCCCCAGCAGAGGTGGTCGGGCTTCTCCCTCCCAGGTCACATGGGCGACTTGACTCAGAGCCTCACAAGGTGGATGGAGGACGGCAGCAGGCGCCTCCTGCTTGTGGGAGTTGTCTGGAGTCCTCAGTCACGGGAGACCCAGCTGTGAGGAGGGGAGCGAAGATAGCCAGGCATGGGCCCCGCCCTACAGGCGTGCCCAGGTGCATAGAAGACACAGGCAAACGTGCATGCACACGCACACACACATTCACGTTCACACGCATCTCTGGGAACAGATTGAGTAACTCCACATCACGCTCCTCGGAGTGTGGCCCGTGGTCTCACAGCATCGGCCTCACCCGGGTGCCGGTTAGAGGTGCAGAATCGCAGGCCCCGTCACCGACCCGTCGCGTCAGGGTCTGCTTCAGCGAGAGCGCCCCGCAATCTGAGCAGCAGCCCTCCGAGTGGCAGGGACTGGGCAGGGCCTCTCGGGGGTGTAACACTTCCAGGGTCAGTATTACTTTCTTCGTCTGGTGAGTAAGGAGGACGAAGTTGGGGAGACCCCGCATTAGTAGCTCTCGGGGCAGCAGAGCTGTTAACCGAGAGAAGCCGGTCTCAAACTCAGGTGTAATGACTCAAAACTGAACTCGGTACGCCGAGACGCCACGCAGTCCCGGCTCCTCGGGGCCACTCCCAGGGCTGGATCCCAGTTACGTCCATTACCCACAGGCACGCCTCATTTTATTGAGCTTCGCTAGCGTGCGCTTCACAGGTGTTGTGTTTTTTCACAAATTGAAGACGAGAGTCTCCACCAGCAGAAAGATGGCAGCTCGCTTCCCGGTGGTGGTTTGAAACCGGACCTGTGGTACCTACACGATACGCCTGTTCTTGGATTCTCTCAGCAGCCGGTAGGATATATTTTCCCTGCTCCACAAAGGAAGAAACCGTGGGCTCAGAGAGGTCAGTGACTTTTTCCAAAGCCACGCAGCTAGCAAGAGCTGGAGCTGGGATCCGGATGCACAGCTGTCGGACTCCTGACCCTGCACTGGACTTTAGCCGCTGCTCTGTGCTGCCCAGTGGCTTCCTGCTGCATCTTCTATAGATGGAAACTATGCTCTAGTCTCAGCTGGCATCCTGCGGCCACCCGGCAAGAACCACAGGAGCCACACACGGAGGGCAGGCAGTCAGATCTGGGCACACGCCGGCGGACAGCACAAGGACTTCCGATCAGCCAGCACTTGGAACCCCACGTTGGGGTCCACACTGGAAATTTGTATTCCTTACATCTGAGACACACAATGAATGTCTTCCCAGGGACAGAGGCTAGAGCCCCCGGAGCTGCCAGCCTGGGAAAGCTCAAGGAAATCAGGTTCCCAGAATGCCGCGAGGTTTCCTGGTGGCAGCATATCTCGGGGACGTGACTGCTGGACTCTTCCCCTAATTGTAACAGGATGTTCTTCCCATGAAACTCAGGTGGCACTTTCTGTGCCCGCGCGCCGCTGCCTCAGACACAGGTAGCCCAGGATCCCCGCTTGCCCCTTCTTCAGTCATCTGCGAAGAGCTGGCAACGGGACGCAGGTGAAACCTCTTCAGACTGTTTTCCAAGTTGCCGACTGCCCCAGCCCGTGTGTGAACGCAGCTGCAGCTGCGTGGGAGGGAGCTCTCCGATGCAAACGGCGCGTCTCCAGCCAGCCAGCTCGCAGCACTCTGTGATACAAAGGCTGGCAAAGTCCAGAAATCAGACCACATCAGGTGACTCTGAAAATATGCACGGACCATAGCAGCTCCCTCAGGGGCCTGAGCTTTCCGAAGCCTCTGCCATCGCGAGTCTGATTTTCTGAACTGCCTTTCTGAGCCATCCCTCTCGGGGGCTCGGCGAGCCCCCGGGCAGGCTGGAGGCCACGGGCCCCGCTCAGGTGCCACTGATGAGTGGAGCAGGCTCCTAATAAGGCAGGTGTCAGGCCAGAGAGAAAAGATCATTAGTGATTGCCTGTGAAGGAGGAAATGCTCAGACAGTGGCTGGGAAAGGAGGCGACTCTCTGCCTACGGGGCCTGTGCTCGGGACGTGAAGCCCCGTGCTCCAGCGTGGCGGACGGGGATTGAGGAAGCCAGGAACCCAGAACGAAAAGCCATCTTGTCCCTGAGGTTCGGGATCATCTACCAGGTACAGAAATATTGGGGGGGGGGGGGGGGGGGGGGGGGCGCCCGCGTGGCTGCACTCACTGCAAAAGTGTGACACAAGGCAGGCCAGGCGATTGTGGGGAAGTCACCGCGGGGAACAAGACCACGGCTTTCAGCTCTACAAATGCTTTTGAGATTAGAGCAGCCCCTCGGTGGCTTTGACTTTCAGTGCAGATCGTTCCCTTGGGAGAAATCAGCCTCAAATTTGCCGGCGCTCGTGGGCATAAGGACGGAAATTGTTCCAGCAGGGAGGGAGGCTTTCATCCAAGAACCCGGTGCAGAGTCAGAAGATGCTCCGTATA